>JAYDZK010000006.1:30703974-30734853 GCA_034509185.1 Euphonia xanthogaster | reverse complement strand
TGACCCCCCAGGGATGCAGGGCATCTTTTGAACTCTGCCAATCACTCGATGCCCCTCTGGAATGCCAAGGTTGATAGCACCCAGCAGGGGTCAGGGTGGGGAGAGGAGAAGTGGTTGGCACCTGGGAAAGGACAGGGATGCCTGAGACAAACTATGATGTCACGCCGCTACAAAACTTGTCTTTGTGCTGTTTCTGAGGAAAGAGCTTTTAGCCAAGTTCTACATGTGCTGCCTTCTGCTGTGCGCCCTGCACCCAGGGATGTTCAGCAAAAGACAATGACACCAGATCTGAGCCCAGACTGCTGCTCTGGAAGCTCCCGGACGTGCCCCTTTGCTCCTTGGCTCTTAGTGAGCTGCGCTGGCTGCTTACCTGTGGAAGGCCTTATGTTCCTGAAGCTGTTTACCTGGATTCTGTCAAAACCAGAAATAACAGAAAATAAAGCCAGGGAAAATGTTAGTTCTTCAATTTTATCATCTAATATGCTTTCAAAATCCATTCCAGAATCTGGAAGGGTCTCACTTAAGAGCTGCAGCATTTTGATTGCACCATAGTCTGCATGCAATGATGTCTAACATAAAATGCAACACCTGCTTTAGACTCAGTTAGGGATGGGTTTGCTACAGGTACCACTAAATTCATCACAAGACAGTGGGACTTTTATGTCATTGTGTGAGCTGTTATTTCTGCAACTACTTTGCACAGTAGGAGCATCTGCCTTTTGGAAGAATGCCATTAATATTCTTGTTTCTTATATTTTCAGCTCTGCTTTCCAGGCTTGATTGTCTTCAAATTTCTGCATCACAACAGGTAAGTCAGGTTTTCCACTGAAATAAGTCACATTTATCCAAAAAAGTGCACCACCTGCCAATGTGAACAAGCTATGTTATGTGTTCTTTATTTCTGTCCTCCTTTGTGTTTAATGTTTGCATTTTGTAGCCATAAAGAAGGAGAAGGGGAGAAGAAAAAGAGAGCAGGTTACACCACATATTTTGTTACATAAAAGTTGGGGTTTGAGTGACTTTAAAAATGCTTTTACAGATTACATGGTTAAAAAAAAGTCATTGGGATATGCTTTTTAGAAGTATGAGGGCCTTTAGTTGCAAACAATCACCAATGAAAATGCTGACTTTTTTTTCACTAAATTTTTTCTTGAAGAAAATTAATGTTGGAGCACATTTCTGTACTTTAATTTGAAGCATTATATTGGAAAGAATTATAGAAAGGGGATGTAGAGGAAATGTTTTTTTGATACTGGAAATGTATACCAAAGGAGGTTGTGGTTTTATGTCACAGAAACCTAGCTTGGTTTAATCAATTACCCCTTCTCATTAACCTTCTTTGAGGGAATTTGGCACTTGTTTCATTAGTTAGGGTTGTACATAGTTATGGTTTTTAGTATATTGCTACCATGTTGCAGAAAATAATATCTGTAAAGAAAAACAAGGCAAAAAAGTAAGTGCCACAGAGGATTGATCTCGTTGTCATAAATCTGCAAGCAAATTGGATTTTGTACTGAACTATTCTGAACTATTTTGTACTTCTGGCATTGGCAAAAAAGCAATGTGGTAAGCTGGATCAAGTTTTGTGTTTGTGAGATTTTTTTGTCTGGCAAGATCTCTGTGATACAGCTTTGCTTGTCAGGACCAGGTTACTGAGAAGCCAATTGCTGCATTTTCTCTCCTTCTGGAGACTAGACTTGGTATTCCCATCCTGTTATCTGTGTGTGGATTTGTGTGAAAGTTCTCTCATAAGCTGCCTTTAATTTCTTTGTTTACAACATAAACCCAAAGTATCCTTAATCTGCCAGGAGTCTGGAAGGATTTAGATCAGTAGTGGCTGTTAGTGTCCTGGGTCAAGGTGGCTAAAACCTATTTATCTCTTAATTACGTCTTTCTGAATCGCATCACTCACCCTTTCAAACAAATCTTCCTTTCCTAAAATATATTCAAATATATTTTTTTAAGTCTTTCTTTTCAGAAGCTAGAAGGGAAACATGGTTTTAAATGTAACCAAAATCAATTGATTGCAGGGGAAAGCCCCAACTCTTTTCTTATTTCAATTTTACTGTGGTTTTGGTGTCTTAATCTGACGCACATTGTAGCTTGGGCAGAGTAGTCAAGGCCCTGTCTTTCCCAGCTCCTGCTCCTCCTGGGGTACTTCTGGGCAGGAAGGTGAGGTGGATGCCTCTCATTCAGGAGGCTTTGTCTGCCTTAGGGCCATAAGCTGCAACTGGGCTGCTGGGATCTTTCACAGGGGAAAATGGGCAAAAATTTACGCAGCAGTTTTTCCTCAGGATGCAATGCTGGTGCAGAGTGGGGTGTAATTTTTACATCATTACTCCTGTGTTGTTTTACATCTTATTGCAGAAGCTATCAGCCTCTTGTTCCTTTCCTTACTAAGAGGTTTTCTGTATGGCCAAGCCTGTTGGGTCTCCCCAGGTAGCAAGTGCTCTTTCTCCTGCAGTCCAGGCTTCAGGGGAGGCAAAGAAAAGCCAAACAGAAAACCTGAGAGGGATCACATGAATGGTGTTCTGAAGAAACCATTGAATAAATGTTTGTGACAGACTTCTCTAAATGTGCAGTGCTTTTCCAAGTACCCAGGGAGGAAGCATGCCTCATTGACTGGGGACATTCATGTCTCTATTGAAAGATGGGAGAATGAATAAACAACACTTTATTTAAACAAACAAAACAAGAAAAAAGCAAACCCCACCTCCTGGGAACTAGGAAGCAATGGTGTTTGCTTAGATCCTTTATTTGCACAGTGCATAGACATTTTAATCTCTCTTATTCCAATTACAGTGGCAAGTACATGCTGCCTATTTCACTTTTGTTGTTGGGTTTTCTGTTCCAAGTATTGTAATTCATGTAGGATTGCCTGGAAATGGAAAGCCAGTTAAATCAAGAACAAACTTTGCTCTCAGTTGCTTTTGGGTAGGACTTTGGCCCGTATCTAATGGAAGGGACAGAAGGGCCCTGTGGTGTGCTGTGCATTATGAGGAGATAACTGGTATAATCTTTACATCTCATCTAAAGCCTCTGAGGATACTTGTAGTTCAGCATCATAGATATTAAACTTGTGAGGATGGATTTATTTCAATTACACCTGTAATCTGATCTGTGCTTCTAAATGAGCATGATGATTCCATATAGTAATGGTGCTCTTTTTTCCCCCCCACTTTGCGGGGCATGATGATATAAGGATTTGAAGTTTGACATAAAGGAGTTGAAGCTTAGCATCAGACCATTCACCAGATCCACATGATAAGTAATGGAACAACTTACTATGGGCAAATATCTCTTGGAGATATGTGGCAGTTAGAGATGTACCTGATGAACCTCAGCTTTCTTGACTTTCCTTCCTTCCTCGGTCTCTCACCCTGCTAATAAGCAAGATCAGTAAGTTTGGTTTCCTGTGTTATTCTGATTCTCTAGCATAAACATATCCACAAATCAAAGGCAACATTCCTATGGATGTCTTTATTACTTGCTTGCATTCTTATCAGAAATGAAAGTCTTTGCTCAGCTGAGCCCTTCAGTTGCCCTGGGTACAGGCACTTTTTATATTAATGCTTTCTCCTTATCAGAAGCTGTTGGTAGCTTTCTTTTGAAAGAAGAAAATGGCAATTTCACTAGTCTTACTGGTTTTGATAAAAATCAGTGGTATCTGAGCTGCTGCTGGTGAAGATTTCTTAGCTCTTGTGGTGAAATTGTTTTCCAGAGTTGAAAGGAAAACACTTTTAAAGCCTGTTGCCTGGACACTGAGGTGGGTTGAACCCCCAAAGTCCTCCATTTGTTTTTCAGAGTCTGTCTAAAATAACAGGTTCCTGGCTGTCTCATCTCCCTTCTGTTCAGCTGTGTGTAACCAAATTTAACAGGGACATTTTCTCCCATACAGCAGCTGAGGATGAAACCATTATTTCACCGAGGTTTTGTTGGGATCTGGAAGCTCCTTGTGGGATAACCCAAAGCTGTGTATTGTGAGGATTTAAGACATCAACCTCTGGCTTTGAATGAGCACAGGATGAACTGGTAGCTTGTTATTTCATGTGATTGGCTCCTGGAAACACAAGTGGGCATCCAAAAGTGATGGATGTCATTCCCAGCCTGTACTCAACCTCAATTAACACTGTTTCAGTATTCTTAAATGCTTTCTTAATGAAATTTGGCTGTTAGTGATTGCACCTCATGAGATCACCTAGAGAGCTTGTGCTTGCAGGAGAAATCTTTCTGCCACTGACAAGGGGATTACAGGGCTCACCATGGATGAAAGGGGGGGAGGGGGAATGTTTGCATCCGTCTGGAGGTTGGGAGGGGCTGAAGGAAATTGCTGGGGAGTTTTTGAGTGCCTTCCAGAGGTGAGTCCTGGAAGCCATGCAGCTGAAATTAAGCACAGCCTCAGCCACTGCCAGCATCCTGAGCAACATGCATTTTATCTGATTTTGAAAAAGCTGATCATTATTGGGGGCTACAGAAAAACTCTGCTTTGTAAATGCTAACTTGTTTGTCTCATGCTAATAATCCTGGATCTGTCTTGGATTACTGCCTAATAGACCACAACTTTGGAGCCAGTGTATCATAACAAATTAATTGAGACATCTGCTTTGTAATAGTCAGACTTTCTTTCTTGGATTGATAAGCCAGCACTATGCAATTTCAATTTATTTGAGGATATATTGCCATTTAGTACTTTGATAACTTGCCAAGGGTTAGGTGACTGAGTTTTCCAGCAGCATTAGCACGTGAAACTCTGAATTCCTTGGTTTTGTTCCTTTGAACTGTTATGCCATGTCACTGGCACGCTGAGCTAGCTGATACACCGCAGCTATTTGGTAATATTCCTGGAATATGGTATAAAACAGTTTATTCTGAGAAGTTACAAACTAACAGTGACATATTCTTACTCTGCAGTCCTACTTCTCTTACTCATTACAGCTTATTCCAGCTGGCACCAGAGGCTACTTGCTTTTTGCTCTTTTTATTCCCTGGGAAGTTTTTGGAAATGTGTCAATTCTCCAAACTGTGGTATCAGCACATCTCTCATGAGGTGCCGTCAAGAGCCCCTGCACAGTTTCATGAGGAAAACCTGCTCTGTTCAGACATCTGCATGAAGAAAGGGATCTTTGATGACAATGGAGCAAAGGTTAACCTTCTCAAAAATGGCACACACTAGAGCCAGGGATGAAAAATGAGATTTACAAGACTGTGGGTGCATTAGAAGAAAATTAAAACATTTCAAATATAGAAAAGTCCACTGTATTTACTGACAGAACTCCCAGAACACCAAAAAGGAATGCTTTTAGTTTTACAAAGCATATTTTGGCTGGGTTTTTACCCTGTCCCTGCTTCCTGTGAGCAATGCAAGAGTGACTGACGTATGTGAAAAGCTATGGAGTGGGAATTCCTGGGATAAAAATTTTTTGGTGGCAACAACTTTTGCCAAATTAGACCCCTGAATTTTATATACCCTCTAAAGGGATATTTAAATGCCTCTCTTTAAATCATAACCAGCATATTGTGGCAGTGAAAGGCATTATTTTACGATCAGCTAGTTTTAAGCCTGTGTGCTTTTTGGAAGACATGTAACCTCTGGGTGGGAAAGGATTACTTCTGAAAGTACCTCCAAGGCTACTATCAGGACAGAAAAATGCTTCGAGGCTCCTTGCCAAGCCCTGGGACTGCATCTGTCCTTTTAGAGTATGTTTTGTTAATGCTAGGGAGATTGTGTGCTCTTGTATGTGTTGTCTCTGCTAACTGGAGTATAAGAAGTGACCTTTCAAAGGAAAATTAATTGCATTTTCCTTCCGGTTTTGTTTGTTACTTTCCTACTGAACCTAAGCTGTAAGTGCAAATATCTGCTGGTTCTGTCAAACTATACCTTCAACTTTTCAAGGCAGCAAATTACAAATTTATAAGCTATAATATCTATTGATAATAAATGAAGGACTAAGTGGGAAGTTATTTTTCCAAAATACCTAGGTATCATGCACTTGTGGAGAAGTTCTGAGTAATAAACAAACTTATAATTGCAGAATTTCTGTACCCAGTATATAATCAGGCAATAGCAAAATCAGAGGGCTCATTTTCAGGTCATTTTAATGTGGGATATTTTTTTTCTTCCTTGTTTATTCTGGCAGCAATGGATGGAACTGGGGCGAGGTCAGGAATTGAGGTTCTATTCCAGGCACTAAAATATGCTTTCCCATATAATGATGGAGCAAGCTGGCTTTTGTAGCAGGTAATTGGAGCACTTAGGACAGCAGGCAGCCAGTGGTGTGAGTGCTCAGAGGAGCTGGGAATTCTCAGAGGAGCTCTGGTGCCACTGTTTGCAGGAGCAGTGACCAGGTGAGAAAGGCTGGAATAACTGGGTCAGAAACATGGTAGAGCTTCATGGGAAAGGAAATGGGTACAAGCACCATGCAAGAAATAACTGAAAGAAAAATCCACAGAATATTCAGCTGGCAAGTGATCCAAATGGAAATTATAATGGTCATGGAAAGAAGGCCCTAAACATCTAGGGAACTTGCATGGGAATTTTGAAAAGTTTGCTTCCAAGTTCCTCCCTTCAAACATGGGCCCTAATTTGTCTTAATATGCTCATCAGTTTTCAGTGTAATTTCCTTTTGATGATGCCATTATCTGTACAACTTCACAATTTCTTCAGAGTCAAGGAAATGTATCAATGGAAGAGCAGAATTTCAGTCTGTGTTTATAGAAAATTTCAATATATGCCATTTAGACACAACACTACTCTGAGTCTTACTGAGCTTCCTTCATGTTTGAGCTTAAAAGTTTTTCCCTTTTGCACATACATATCTGTATTCATACATTTATTTGAGTAATAGCTAGCAAGTTTCCAACATGTAGAAGTGTCTGAAGAAACCTTATGCAGACCTACATTTCCTACAGTGCTGGGAAGGCAGAGATAAGCTGCACTTCTGATAACAGCACCTTTTCAAGGCATTACTAAAAGAGAACACAAGTGACACATCTTTGTATTTATTTGTGTTAGAACTGAGTGGGGTGCTTGATTGGCTGCTGAGCATTCTGCAATGTGTACCCATTAGGGCTCTGGCAATGTCAGCTGTGAGCTATGTTACCTTCCTCTTGCTGAACAAACTTTCTACAATCTTCTCAAAGGGAAGGTAAGCACAAGTTTCATTCCAAACAGGTTGGTTTGGCTGTCTTATATGGATTAAACTGTGACAAAACCAAGGACAAGCTGAGCTTTTGGCAGTATTACAGTCTAAGAGGGAATAAGGAAAAAAAAGAAACTGGCTTATAAGAGTTTTAGGAGTCCATTATCAATTACTGGAAAGAATTTCTATAAGGAAGTTGCGGAGGTTTAACAGATTTTAGGTCTTCAGAGAGGGTCTATGGGCAAACCTAAGAATTAGACTTGGATGATTGCTTGTAGAGTATCTCCAAACATTTTTGGCTTGGTTCATTAACTGATCCCTGCACAGTCCTCCAACTTCAATTAAAAGCAGAGACACCAAACGTACCTATAATATTTGAAGACTTCTGCCATGCAGAATATTATGTAGCTGTAACAAAATGCAGACCATTCTCTGTGCTTTTCTTGCTTAACATAAATATTTGTGTGATTGCTGTATAACACATGTATAAATATTAAGCATGTTAAAAATCAGTCTTGCTAACAGCATGCCTAACAGCTCTGATTCATACTTTGAAGACTGACAGTTAATTGTCTATTATTTAAGCAGCAGTAAAACCATCTTAGCATGCTGAGGCCTTCTTATGTGCTATATATTTTACATATTTATAAAAACAAATAAAGCTGCAGTGATCTTCAAAGCGGGTGGCAGGGATAAATGGTCTCTCTTGAAATTTGAACACTGTAATAAAATATCAGATTCTTCTCCAGGCAGGTAAAAGTAACTTAAAAAAAAATAAGGCAAAATAGGTGACTACTTGCGTTGAGAATCTAGAGAGGCATGCACAGGAACAAAACTGTGTCAATCAGCTTGAATTAGCTGGACTATTCAGGACTTTTTTTCCTGAGGACAGATGCTTCTAATGGTGGGGAGTAGAAAAACCAAACCAGAAAACAAGAACCTTCCCCTAGGTCATTGAGAATGTACTGGTGGGTGGAGAAGTTGATGCAGTAAGAATTTGAAAGGTAAAGGAAGTGTGTGGGCTTACTGCTTTTCTTTTTGGTTTTGTTTTGATTTTTATTTTTTTTTGTCCACAAACGGTACCTATTATACATTCCCACTCTGGACACAGTTCAGGGAATGCTTTGACATTATCTTCATTAGATGGAATTGTTTTCTTGTTTTATTATGTTATATTACTCACAGGAGGAGGCAAAAAGGTTACAGCAGCAGGTTGTGCAGGTGTGGTCTGGTTGTAAAGATACAACTATACTTGATGTAAAACTTCTCCCATGGAAGATGCTGGATTTGAGAACTAAATTAGGACTTGTAATTAAATAATGAATGTTGCATATCTTTAAATGTTATCTTCAACAAGGAATGAGAAGAGAAACAAGAAAATTGAGTTGAAGCAAGTACAGAAGCAAATAACGGTTTAAGAAACAAAAAACTGTTTATCGAAGATAACTGCATCTTTTTATACACCAAAAAGGCTGTGATTTTTGTCAATGTTCTTGGTGAAGTTACTCATTTTGGGAGTCCAGTTGGGATTTTTGTGTATGTGAAATTAGCCACATGTTCCCTGGGAACTGCTGTGGCAGCTGTATTCCTGCTTTAAGCAGTGCTGGGTAATTACTTTCTTTCTGGGAGCTGGTGGGGCCTTCCAAGTGCCTTTGAGGATGTTCAAACAGATCTTTGACAGTAGTGTTACTTTTAAAAGCATGAATTAGAAAGGGAGGGAAGGGAAGCACAAGACCCACAGCTCTGTGACAGAAATTGTGAGCTGTGTCCAGCGGTTGGCTTTCCCTTCTCTCTGGGCAGTTTGGGCTGAACAGCAACGACTACAACGGCTTCCAACTGGACTTGATGTTAAAGCAACTGAGAGATGTAACTGATCTTTTTTTTGCGTGTTGCGATCAATGCAGCTTTGCAGGGGCTGGAAAGGGGAAGTGTGAAAGGGCATAACTTGCCTGTTTTCTGATCTTTTCCCTAAGTGCTATTCTCTTTGTGAAGCTGCCTTGAAATCTCGCTTCTGTATCTCTGTATTCTTTTGCTCCACCATTCCATGTCCGGGCGCAAGTTCTTGTCCATGCCCTTTCCTAATCAGTATGGATCAGTACCAGTGCAGGACTGATACAAGAATAAAATATAGATGTATGAATCATAAAATTGCTACAATATATAAAATCACCTAAGACAAGTCTGCTCTGCCTGTCCAGGCAGGTCTGCTTTGTACATCTATCAACAGAGCTGTTTGGCCAAGGAAAAGAAAGAAGAATGGTGCTTCAAACAGATTAAAAATAGCAGCAGTGGAAAACAGACCAAAAGCAATTTTCCTTCATCGAAAACCAAAGGAATGCTGAGTTTCTATAATGGTATTTTCCATTGGATTAAAATTGCCCCCTTTACAGCATTGGTAGTAAATACTGTTTTCATTGCTTCGGTGATATTATTGTACATCTGGACTAAAGGTGATCATTTTGGATATTACTGGTGCAATGTGTGGAATGGATTGTGCACAAGCTGGGAGAGAGAAGCAAACTTATATCCTCCACATGTGGTAGTTTTTAAATTGTTTGAGAAAGTTTTGTGTTAGGTTAAATGGGATGCCAGGTCTTTTTATAGTTTTGTTTCTTTGCTTTCTTAGCTCTTATTTCTAGTCTTGCAGGAGTGGTGTTCTAATTAAAACATTCTGCCTTCTGAAGCCTGTTGAACATATGTCAATTGTGTTTTTAAATGAAAAAAAGGTCAAATAAAATGGAATGAAGGAAGTCTGTTGGAACCTTTAAATTGATGGTTTATATTTAGATGTTTGGCGCACTTTGCGTCTCTAAATGCCTCTGTATAATTAAATGATTAACTGTTTTATGGGTTTTTAAGCTGTACACATTAAATATAAATTTTAATATAAAAATACAGAATTATGCACTCTTACTGAAATAGAAACTATAATTTAAGATGGCTTGATGTGGTAATGTGGATATTCTGTCTTCAGATGGAAATCTTAGAAGAATCTGTCTTAATAAAGAGCTGAATAAAGAGCTTTATTTATGTGTCCTAATTGTTAACCTTGTTTCTTTGAACATTAACAATTACCATTAATGTCATGGGAGTAACCCCTCAAGCTTTCCTGATGGATTCACTAAGTGCAAGACTCGATTGCCCTTTCTTGTGGGTGCAGTGTTTGGTTGGTTGTAGCAGGTAAAGAGCCCCAAACTGCTGTGGTGGCTTTTCCATTTCCACTGCCTTGTAAATGCTGATGGCAACTGATCCAGGTGTCCTGCAGCTCCTGGGATATCTGGAGGGGCTCAAGTGTTTGTTGTGGCTTGGAGTATGCTGTCTAAGTGGCCCTGGCCAAAAAGGAAAGTGGAGGGCGGAAGGTCAGGTTGGGGTGAGCTGGCCCTCACCCTGACTTCTTTCTGCTATTTATTTGGGGCAGTGTTCCCCTAGGAAACCTGAAATGCCCCTGTATCTCATTGCTTACCTCTTCTGACTCTTCTACGTGTCGGTTATTGTTAGTTGTGTTGGTTTTTTGTTTTTTTTTAAGCAACGTGTACTAATGCCCTGGGGCTTTCCATGAGGACTACCAGCATTAACATTATGTAAATACATGACAGTCAAGTCCTCTCTGCCCAGAAATCCTTTCAAGTTACATCACTGCTAAAGCGTGACAGCGTCGGAATTGTGAGTGCTTTAATCAAAGCAGCTGCTCTGCAATGGTTGTAAACTTGTGCTAGTGGGGTCAGGTAGCTCTTGGCACTGGAAATGATCTTTCTTCTGCTTATGTGAAGTGCAGGTGGAGTAGATGAATACCTTACTACAAGTGTGGGTATACTCCAGCTGTCTGGCTTTGCTTGCAAACCACTGGCTGCTGGGTAGAAAAGCTCATTTTTTAGCCAAAATGGCTGGCAGACCCAGTGCAGGTATGAAAATTGGAAGAATTCTTTCAAGATCTGTGAAAGAACTACTACTATTTAGACAATGAGCTTCATGCACCACTGCACAATAAACAGTAATTCCAGGCTAAGCTGCTAAAGGCAAAATTATTAGCATAATCTGTTAAGCATTTGCCTATTGAAACAGATAAAGTCTTTGCTAGAATTCATCTTCACTGTTTGATCACCTAAAAAAACTCCCTGAAGATTTTGCAATGCCATACTTTAGAAGTTTATTAGAGAAGCAGAGCTAGACAGAGCATAATTAATTGGGTAACTTTTTTTTGCAACTTCCCACTTCTGTAATTGACACTAGAGGTAGATTTCTCCCATTCTACCGTGCTTAGCAATGTAAAAAACCTGGTTTAAATGTCAGTGAACTCACATTTAAGTGTACTGCAATTTCAAAGACAATACAGGTTTATCATCCTCTGAGCAATTTTATTCTGCTCTAGCACAAATTGTACTGAAGGGAAGTAATTGCCATACTGAAGTAGCAGCAGCAGAAGTTTCACCAGAGCTGCCCCATTTTAATTTGGTTGGAGGAGCTGTGGAACTGAGAGCTTTGCTGTGCACTGTTTTAGTGGTGCTTTGGGACATGTTACCCAGCCTGATTATGACAAAAATGTGGTGATGTTGGAAGGATGTGTAGCGATAGAATGGAGAGAGGTCTTTAAAGTAGCATCAGGTTACTCCTGAGACAGTATGAACTCATGCAAAAGAGCCGTGATAGATGTTCATCTGGAACCAATGCCATGTGGTTCCAGACTTATTTAAAACAAACATCAAAGCCTTTAAAATCCTGAAATATGTGACTGTTAAATATGCTTTAAAAAAGGATATAAATAATATAGAAGACAGATGGAAAGGGAAAGAATTTGCAGAGATACTGAGATAAATATATAAAGAAAGTATGTTCTAGGAAACAAGAGCAGGGTGCCGGCTAGCAGAAACTGTTGCAAAGGTACAGCTAAAATGAAAAACAGAGTGTGAAGAAGGTAATGAGGAATAAACAAGCAATGTCTGCACTGGCATGTGAACTGAAATGAGATTACATGTATTACTTATAAAATCCCATTTCATTATTAAAAATATCATTTCAGCAACAGACACAATTATGAGTAAAGAAAACATGGGCAATGTTTCACAGGCTAGGTATTTTCTCCTTTTGAAGTTTTTTCATTAAATTTGGAGTTTTTTGAATTATAATATTAAAAACTAAGTAGGTATTCACTGGTAAAGTAATTAATAGAAAATGTGAATGGTTACTGCTGTTGAGAATTAATATAATCTGCCATGGTCCTGAAAGACTCATTAAGAACTGACTGGGTCATGTATTGTGAATGATAAATCTTTAAGAATTTCAAATGCCTGAAAACTGCTTTTACAAATTTTGTGAGTTCTTTCCTTGAAATTTATGGAAGTAAATTTACAGCCCTGTTCCCTTTTTCTTTTCAAAGGCAAAGTAGAGCATGTCGGGAAGGAAGTTCATAGCTCCATTAAATAGTTGAGTACGTAACAATTTCTTCGGGGGTTGGAGGTGGTGTGTGGAAATCTCATTCTTGTTTACTCACCTGTTTGTTTCTGAGGAGATTACTGGAATCAACAGTTGCACGTGAGGAGTGTGGGAGGAAAAACGATTTGCCATGGCTGGTGCTGTGTGTAGTGACAGCCCTCGTGATGGATGTTCTGGGCAAGTTTTGACGTAGCAGCCTGGGACTCGAGAGGCAGGCAAGCCAGGACACAATTCAGGGGTAGCAAACTAATTCTGTGAGGAGCTGAACGCCATGTTCCTTCAGGAGCTAGCAGATGCAGAGGCAGTTTGCATTTCACAAGCACCAGGAATGTCAGTAATCAGAAATGCAGTCTCTGGCTGGGGTTTGGTGTTGTAGCTCAGGCCTGGCACCATGCTCTCACTGCCATGGCAGAGTTGGGCAGGAAGGCAATGCTCACACCAAGCCTTTAGTACCCTCTTTTAGGTTTTGGTTTCTGCGTTGTTTCCCACTGAGAAGTACAGGCTATGGATCTGTGGGATCCTACAACTTACAGGGGGGCGGGGTTGTGGAAGAGGAACTGCAGCCTTGTTCCTGGCCTTATGTAAAGCCTCAGGATTCCCCCTTATCCTCAGGTCTGTGTACCTAATGTAGAAATCCAGAGAGGACATGGCATTGGAGAACTGGAGCTGGGATGGATGGTTGTAGCTCTTTGGTGGAGGTTTGCCATGGTTGAAACCCCCTGTTTGTGTGATCTCCACAGTGAGGACCTACCCCATTTCCCAATTTTGTGAGGTGCATGTCCTTACAGTGAGGAGTGGCTCCTAGTCCCTGCATAGTTGTGTCATATTTTGCGTTGAGCAAAATCTGAGGAACAGGAATCTTGAGATAATTGTCATGGCAGTTCTGGAGAGAAAAAGAAGTTTATAGATGAAGCATTCATTGAAAGGCTGTTGTGAGATGCCAGTGGTAGGTAAAGGCTGGCAAACGTGAAGCCTTTAGCTGATAGATTTAAGAAGCAGGCTTGATTCAGTTGTGTAAGCACCGGCCTCTGGTGCTACAGAGATGCTCTAGGACCTCTTGTGGCATCCGCTTACTAGCAGAGCATGAACGGGATGTCCAGTGACCTGTGGCAGATGTCCTGGTCCCAGGAGAAGCCCCACACATCCCAAGGGGCTCACACGCTATGAAGGGTTAGTGCAGCTCAGCCAAGGCAGAATGTGTGTGCTTGTAATGCTGAGCCAGGTGCAGAGCACTTCACGACATCCCATTTCACGTCACAGCTCTCAGAAGGACATGCAGGCACAGAAAAGTCAACAGAAAGGCACTGAATGGGATCCAGAATATGACATGATTGTACTCTTAATAATTTACATTCCTTTCTGAAGAACCCGTTGCACAATTTGGCTGCAAGTAGCTGAGATCTTGTTTTGGGTGTAATGAGAATTCACAGTTCTTAGAATCTGTGTACATATGATGTGTAGTATCTCAAAGAATGCTGGACTGTGTTATTTGCTTCCTCAATACATAGTTTGCACCTCTTGCATCTTTTTATCTTTCTTTGTTTCACCCATTTATTTTTTCCTTTTTGGTTAAAAAATGTTAGAATCTTTTTGTACTCTAATCAGACCCTGATTTGGGTCTGCTAGTTTAAATTTGAATATTTTAAGTTTATATTTTCTAAAGTCTTTTTAAATTTTGAGATTTAAGATTTTAATAGCAAAGCTTCTTAAAACTACTGACATAAATTAAATGGTTAATTCTACTGAGATTACCTCTGTGAGGTTGCATTGTGGGAGACTGTAGGTAAACCTGTGTCAGGATGCAGTCTTTGCCCAAAACCAACTATGTTCTGTAGCCATGGGTTCCAGCTAATCAGCACATGCAGCAAAATGTTCTTTTTGGAGGACTTCTTCCATTGCTCTCTGCTTAGTGAACATTAGATCAAACGTTGGTTTCTGAAGGGCCCTGTGATTGCAACAGTACTGTATATTTGGTAATACTTGGAAATGCTGCAGTCATTTCCCTTTCCTGTGAAGATGTAAGTTCCCAAACATCCTCATCTGGCCTGTAATTGGTGATAAACATCTCTATTCACAATTTGTTTAGATTGCTTGTCTACTGTACCAAGTTCTGTGTAATGGCTTATTGCTGCACTTAGAGACTGCCTAACATTCTTTTCTTGGGAGTTGAAAAAAGGGATATCTAGAGTTAGTATGGAAGTACAAAAATAATGAGGAGAACTTGAGAGAAAATCCTCCCAACAACTTATTCTCTGAAATCATTGGAATGTGCAGTGGAGAGACATTTTATGTTGTCATTTAAAATCCATCTGTACCCCCAAAAATAGGCTATGTTATTTCTAAAGTTTTATTTTGGGTGACTCTAATTATAAGCAGATTTTTACTTTGTTTTAAAGACCTAATCTACAATCTGCATTTTTAATTCTATACTTAATCATCTATACACAAAGAGTTGATGTAAAATTCATGGAAATAACAGTATAATGAGAGAATATAAATTTCACAGCTGTTATTAAGAAAGTAGGCCAACATAGCTCATATTTACAAAGGAAAAGAGGTCTAATTGTCAGCTCTTTTGAAAACAAAACCCAAAAAAGCCCTAGACCATCTGTCCAGTATGGATTGTTTTTTATGATTTTCTTAAGGGTGCCTCCATAGGTCAACAGTTTCCAAGGTTGAATACATTTAATTGCTGTAGTGATTTTATTAATCTGCATTTTAATCTTGCCAAATTTAATATTTGAAGAATCACCCCTTTAATTTTTTTTCAATCTTAAATATATGAGGGAAGACAGAGAATTCTGCCAATTTAGCTATTTTCATGTATTTTATCTTTTTTAACAGTAGCTGTGAATGATTAATGTGTACAAATGCCTTTTAGGTTTGTCTGCCAGTGGAAAAGTATACCTGAGCTCGTTCAAGTGCTGTTAATGAAAATGACAAAAGCAGTGATTTGTTATTGCAGCTGCCACTAGTTACTGTTTTATAAATCATATGACCTGATGAAATACTGTGTTACTGCCCTGCATCTGGTAACCCAAAAGAAAAGTCAAGCAAGAGAAAGATCTCTAGCAGTTAACAACAAATGTATTTTGGGGAAAAGACCCTCTTTTTTATCCAGCTGGGGAGTGTCAGATAAACATGAGGAAGAGAAAACCAAGCCCCAAACACCAACATTTTAATTATTTCTAGAAGGAAATATAAAATTAATAAGCCCACCAAGAATAAGAGTTGGTAGACTCATGATCTGTAAAATACCCACTAAACATTTTGTGCCATAAAAACATGTTTGTGCGTCCCTCTGTGATTTCTCTCAGTATTTTCTGTGGGTAGGTTTTTTCTTCCTTCTGGATAATCTCCTTTCTGCAGGGAGGAAGGGTCTCTCTATCAGCCTAGGACCTGAGCAGCCCTTTGAGTGACCCCTCTGGAAGGCTGTGCGTGCTTAACCCGTTTGGGTATGCAGAGTTGTTATTCTTGGTCACCACAAGGCTCTTCCATTTTGACACAGATATCAAGGTCTTCTCAATTTCTAAGTCAAACAGAAGTTAAGACTTTCCTTAATGTGATCCTTGGTTTATTTACTGTGTGTATTTTGTTGAGTTTTTTTTTTACTTCTGCTCAGGCTGGCTTTTGTCACCTATTTCTTTCCTGCAGGAATTGCTTTTTTTAAGAGATCCTATAATATTTTTTTTCTTTGCTGTGGCATCTTGCAGGCCTAATCAAACTGAAGTCAAATACTCTGTATACCCATCAGGAATTAACAGCAGCAAAAGCTATGTTATCCCCAGCTGGATTTCCTGGGGAGTCTTTTCTTGCTGAGTGGTTTTATGAGCTGTATAATCACATATTTATATGATAATCCTTTTATATGGGGTCACTGCAAAAGGAAAGTAATTATCTGTTATTGTAGCACTCCCTTTTCTTACAACACCTAATTCTCTTAAAGCTTTCTGTTCTGGTGGAGGTTATGCTCAGACTTGCTTTGTATTCTGCTATGGACATATACATGAATCCTAGCTTGAGAATTCAATGAAAAATGAAGGACGAAAAGAATTTTTGAGGCCTTAGATAACTGATAAGTTAAACATGTCCACTTCCATTACATGTTATTGCCATGTTGTCATTAGGGCCCACATATAATTACAATTTACCAATATAACTTCCCACAAAGCCAGACATCATATTGTACATTTGGTATTTATTGATCAAGATACTTACCTGCCATCAGTAAATCACTGTGTCTCTCTGCAGGAGTAGCCTGTGCTGTGCACCACAATAACAGTGCTGCTTAGAGTCCAATTTTAATGAGGTTTGAAATTATCAGATTAGTTATTGATGTAAACCAGTGTGGCATTCACATTCTCTGAACAGAGAGACATAATTCTCTCTCTCAGGGTTTTTTCCTAAAGAAGCACAGAGAGAAGAAGATAAAAACAATTCTTATCTCTATTCTCTACTCCTGTTATTTTACACATGTCTGTGTTGCAGGAGGATGTTCAAAGGTCAGGCTTGCTTGTATCTAATTCTCAGGGAGTCTGGAGGGAAAGTGGTGTGTCTGTGTGTCCATACCCAGAAAAACAAGCCAAAATACCAATGCATTTTTATCTCTGAAGAAAAACGCAGAAGATGCTGGTATTATTTTAGTGAACTGTAGATCAAGTGCCTTCATAGCACATGTTTTACATGATAATCAGCATAAACTTGACCCTACACCAATGAATACACATGAATACTATAATCCATAGTTTAGGCAAACAGCTGTATTTTATATTTATCTTTTTACTTTGAAAAACTGTAAGACTAAAACAGCAGCAAATGCAGCAATGCAGATGTTTTTTTCTCCTGTAATGCATAGTAATATAAACATTTGTTTCCCAACAGCAAAATGCTTTTAAAAAAATATTTTCAGTTTTCCCTAAACCCCAGTTTTTAGGGTTTTATTGTGGGGCGAGGAAAACAAAACAAGGAGACTTCCTTGGGAAGGGGGAAGATAGTGCCTTGTGAATTCTAACATCAACAGAACAGTTAAACAGTTTAATTTAAACAGAGTATTCCTCTGCTGCCTGATTTCTCCTGTCTTCTTTAAATCTTAAACACTTGGGTGCCAGAAGAAACCCTTTTACATTTTCAACTATTCTCTTCGATTTCCCATTGAATTGTTGCCATTAGTTTGAAGACTGTGTTTGAGCTTTTGGTAGAACTTTGATTCAAACAATTGTGGGTAGGAATCTCTTTCCATGTGCCTGTAGAATATTCTCTGTGCATCATCAAAGCAGGACTGTGTTGGCTCTTGAACATTCCTCATAATTGCTTTCCTTGCAGGACTGTCAGTGTTTATCTGAAAAAAAAACAGGACAGCCAGTTGAGTCCTGACTACTGTGGTTAGTGGAGATTGAGAGCAGCGGTGGAGTCTGTGCTGCTGGTCCTGTATGCAGAATATTGCTCCAAATGTGAGCGAGTTTAGCAGGATGAGTTTGGTTTTCTCACTACTTCAAGGAAGAATAAGAGAACAGGGAAACTTCAGGCAGGACTTGTCCTGTCAACATGGTTTGGATGGATTGGCTGCAGTGAAAGGAGTAGCTGAAAATTACTGGTATCCAACCCTGCTTTCCTCTGCTAAGAATTGTTCCTAGAGCTACTGTTAGGTTCCAGAAACAAACTGATGAGTCCAAGTGCCTGGAAGTGCACAGTTCCAGTGGGGAAAAAAAAAAGACGAAAAGTGTTATGGCCTGAGATAAAATTGAGCCTATGTACCAACCTTTTTTAGGAAAAGTTTTCATTCCTTGAGTTTTCCTGCTGCAATTCATGGTTTGTAGCAGATAAACTGAAGCTCTGCAGGTGTGTAGCAGCAGAAAGGTCTGGTGGGTCAGCATGAACACCAGATAAAAGAAACCCTCTGAAAATCCATCAGCTTATGATGAGTTCTGTTGATTGTGTTCAGCTTGACCTTGTCTGTTAGGGTGGAGAGGAGACATCTAAAGATTTGGTTGGTGCTGATGTCTTTCATGGGTTGAGATCTTCCTCCTCCAGAGGAGTCATTTGAGTGGCCCCTTTTTAAATACTACTGTAATTTGAATATAAACTGTGTTTCATGTCCTCATGAGCATGTAGATTTTAGAGTGGTACGTAGTTCTTGTGTTAATAGTGAATATCAAGAAAATGGGAAACTGGGCTGTCCTGAAGCGCTAGAAACCACACAGCCAGTAGAAAGATTCAAATACACACTATTTTAGAAAAAATGGCACAGCTTATTTATAACTATCCTGTTTAAGCCCTTACATTTGATTAATGAATTTGTGGTTGGCAATATTGACATTTCTCTTTTGTAAGTGCAAATGTGTTGCTGAGTTCCCTATAGCTGCACATACTAAACAAAAAATACTGAAAAAAAAGGACAAGAATGCATTTTTGTGCCACTTGGTATTTAAAACCAACAGAGGGAACTTTGAAATTTGCTCAAGATTTTGATTAGAGGGAGTGGTTCAGTCACTTAAAGCAGCTGTTCCTCTCAGCCAACATTTGGAAATCCAGCTGATTTGGGTTTGGCTTCTCCTCCAGTGCCAGCAGAGAGGCTGCATTTTGAGACTCTATAAGCCTGCAAGAGGCAGTGGCAGTAAAAGCCAATGTTGGCTTAGTTTTGCAAGGAGAGTCATAAGCAGGAATGTTTAAAGGTCATCATAGAGCATGTTTGGTTGAGCAGGAATGATTTTTTTCTATAGCCATTTGTCAGGGGAAAAAAAACCAGATACTTTACATACAAATTTGCTGTTTTCCTTAAAAAAAAAAAGAAAGAAAGAAAAAAAAAGTAATGTGTCTTGGAATCTTTCTTTTCACACATTTTGCAAAGGGGACAGCACTGGGTAGAGTTTTTACTTTGCTTAGTTATATTTACGCTTGCAAAGACCCGACTGAGATATAGATATATATAACAATGGGATAATCCAAAATATAGTAAAGTGGTATCAATGGCCTCTGGATCTGATGTTAAAAAGAAAAAAAAAGGAAGAGAACAGATCCATTAATTTGGTTCTTAACTGAGTTGAGCATTTTGCTTGTGTTCTTGGTGGATGTAGTTGAAAGATTTGCTTGTAGATGAGATATGGATTCAAATATTAAAATTCTGTGTGGAAAAGAGTTTGAGGGGAGGATGGATAGAAGTTTTCACTCCCTTTGGTGCAAGAGGAGCTAGGCATTTGTTGTTGCTCTGCTGTGTGACACTTCAGGCATTTCTATTAAATAAAGAGCTCGTGATCTTGTAGTCACCTCGTTGGTAGCCTGGGGTTGGATGTAACTTGTAAAGAGCTCCCTGGCCATGGAAATCCTTTTCCTCTGTGATTTTATCTTCTCATAAGCTTCACAGACAAGCCAGAATTCTATGTTTTCATCACTGTCTTCTATCTTCAAGTAGGTCTTATAGATTATAGGCAAATCTGTAAATATTTCAGAACCCAAATTTATATTGCCTGTCTACATGCATTACCTTTAGAGTGCTTTGGAGGTAATAGGGACACTTATAAATTTGTGTCTCAGCCCTACACTTCAACCTTGCATTTTCCTGCACACGCAGGGCTCCCTAGCAAATCTAATCTCACAGTAAATCTAAGGTGGGCACATGCTTTGCCCACGTTTCCTGAAGAACTGCAAGTCCACTGGGTTTAGAGTATCTGGATTTTTATGTGAGTCCACCTTTCCATTTTGGGTGTTGTAAAGCTTTTAAATCAATTAAAATTCAATGAGTAGTGTTTTTAAGTGCAGTGAAGGAGGCATTTTAAGAAGGGCATCATTCTGATTACTGCTGGAAGCTTAAGTGTTTTATTTAAAGCAAATGTTGTTGCTGGTGCAGCATTCTGGCCTTTCAGATTTCTGGAGATGTTGAGCACATCTGTCAGAGGGTCATGAGTGCTTGCTGCTCCTGCTGTCATTTTGTCTCTTTGAACAGTTTTCTGTTGAGGAGTTTTTTCCTGTGCTGTAACATACTAGGTTAAGATTTTAATGGCAAAATCTTTTAAATTACAAATGCTGTTAATCTTCATGCTATGTAATTTTTCTGCAGTTTGAAAATAATGCCAGTCCTCAGGAGTAATTTTTAGAGACTTTTGCTGTGACTTTTTCATCACTATTTTAAAAAATGTAATTCAGCAGTGATGTTCTGGACTGCTGCCCATACAAGAAATCCAGGAGAGCTCTGAGCCCTATATGAAGCAGAGGGGGATGGGGCGGGAAAGTTCAGAATTCCTGCTGCATCTACAGTTCTTCCTATCCCTGAATATTGGAGCTGCCTTCCATGGCATTTCCCTGAATATATAGGCCATTATCTGGTCTCTTTGGTGCATGCAGGATTTCCCAAGTGAACTTTGTTGCTTTTCTGCTAACATAAGGTGCTGTTCAGTACTCTGAGTGGGGATGTGGCAGACAAACCATGCCCTCATTATGTGTTTGTGCAGAAATGACACATGATTGCAGAAATGCCAAGTTTGGGAAAGCATTTGCAGCATTCTATGTTTATTTCAAGTGTGATGTGTGCTAGGCATGTCACAAAGTTGTTTTTCGTTAGTTGTGTATAAGGCAGCATATATTATGCAGCATGAGTTACTGATTTTACTTTGTGGGAACTTTTCTCAGCAATCCATCTGGGACACAAACATACAATTACTCACATTTGCTCGTTACCAGATTTTCAAAAGACTGGGACCACTGTAGCACTTCCTCGAAAGGCACCCTTTAGAAAAAAGGAGGTCATTATTGCAGGGTTAGCTGTGGCTCAAAGTATAAAAAGCCTAATTACCTTGTTGAAAATCTGCCCCCTAATTTAAATATGAGATTTATGAATCTTACATTTTAAAAGGCTTTCTTGCACCTTCCAGATTGTGTGCTTACTATGCTGAGACAAATATTTTTCTTGCTGTAACAAATGCAGTTCCATTTCAAGGAGCTCCATGCAATTCCTCCAGAAATGGCATTCACTTATTTAAACTGTGCCTGGGAGAAACACAAGAAAAGTACTGCCTTTCTAGACAGCAACTTCTTTGGAGACAGGAATCATCACAGAATTCAGGAAATATTGATGTTTGTATTTAGTAGCCAAGTCTCTGGGGGCACAAGATCTTATTGTAATATTTCAAGGCCTTTAACATCAAAGTTGACTTACCTTCTGAGAGCTGAATATAAGCTCCAAGAATAAGGTAAATAATGAAAGGTTAATGCAATCTTAGCTGGAAGAGACTTCCATCTCTCACCAGTTGTTTACAATGCAGTGTGACACATTATTACTAATCTGCACAGCCCTTGGAAGTGGCTAGAATCAGATTTTGCTTTCATGTTTGCTATTCTTAAACAGTAAGTTCGTAAGTTTGTGGGAGTCTCATGCCTGATTCTGGGAAAGAGCATGGAAGTAGTGAGGTGAGAGACTAAACAATTTAAGGAAAAACAAATGTTTGAGGGCAGTATCTCCATTTAAGTGCATGTAGTTCCATTTACACCAACACATTTTCAAGCATTTAAGTTTTAGGACCGATGCTGGTAGCTTGGAAGAGATGCTTATACTTATGTTAGTAAAAGAAAGGACAGGGGATGTGTTACAGTGGGTGCTTTCCATTATGCATCAGCCAAATTCAGAGTGTGGTCCCCTCTCATTGAGTATTTGCTTTTCATGGCAGCTATAATTTTGTCAACAACGCTTTAGTATCACAGGGCTTTTTAAAATTTTAATCAAAATTGGCTTTGATATGAGTGCTGCATGATGCTTTATAGAATTCTGCTGCGGAACAGCCATTACCTGCTCTGTCACTTTTTTAATTGGTAATGATTTATAATTTATTTATAATTTGATAGAATTCCCTCTTTCTCTGAAAAAGTACATGACTAGGTGATTATTTTCTCAGGCTTTTGATCAGTCTGACATAGTCAAAGAAATATAGAGTAAGAGGAATGCTACCACTATTGAACTGTGGTGTCAGTAACTCTCTAGTAACTCTTTCCACTAAAAGATTTTTTTTTCCTTCTTGTGAGCTATTAGCCTTCTCTCTGTAAAAAGTCATAAAGCTTGTGGTTTTGGGGAGTGAGAATCTCTAGTTCTTTGAATGCTTTGTTTTCTCCTTACAAACTACTTCTGAGTCATATTTGCTGTTCCTGATGCAGATAATTTTTCACCTGATGCAGATAATTTTTCATCTGTCAGCAAAAGCAGTTGTATAGAATGAGTGACAATCCTGCCTGTCTCACTGAACATCATCAGGAGAGCCATCTTATTTCCATTTCTGATTATTTGTCCTTAGCATTAATCTGTGAAGCAGAAAAAACTCTGCCTGATGGGGCAGCTGACACAGAGGAAAACCTTTTTACCTTTTTACTTTCCTTTAACAATCAGGAAAATATGAAGGGCAGTAAGGGAATAGGTTATGATGATCTGTATTAATGCCCTTTTAGTAGCTGTTGTTCTGATAGTAAATGTCTTGCTGCACTGATTTGCAATATGATTGGATTTGCTGAAGCACATCTATTACACTGAAAAAAAACCCTTTCCAAAAATAACTAAGGCTTTATAGCTGGGACTCAAAAACTGAAATTGTAGTGTCCTGTGGGACCTATTTCATACTTATCCTACACTCTCCACTGTGAGTGGCTCCCCTCACCACCATGGTGCAGAAATCCTCATCCAGTAGTTGGAAACACTGTCTGGATTTCTACTCCTGACTTCACCCAAATGATAGTTTCAGGAGTCGTCAGGTGCTCCTTAGTATTGCTGTGGGGGATGTGTCTCAATAAATCAGTTCTGTGTCTGATCTGATACCAGCAGAAGGCATTTTGGATGGAAGCACCCCACCACCCCAATGGGACATGTCCCCCAAATTCCTGGCAGTGCTTGGCCCCCACAGAGCCTGGTGGCACCCAAGGACTTGCAGGAACCGCTTGGCCATGTCTCTTATGCTCTTCATGAATATTCAGCCTTTGCCAGCCGCCCGAATTCTTTTAAAAGATGGACCAAATATTTGGCCTTCTAATTCCTCCCAGGTCCAAATCTGGACTTAATCCAGGAATGAGTTTGGGCTATGCCTGCGTAACATGAAGGGCGTTCCCAGTGGGACATGCCAGCGTACATCTGTGTGCTGTTGAGGAAGGAGCTGCCAGAAGCTGCTTGGCTGGGGCAGCTGTGAAAGTGTTGCTCTCTTTTGCACAATCCTAAGCTTACAATGAAAACCTCCACTGTGAATTTTGAGGGGTTTATTTCTCCTACTCAGCTGCATGGACTGCAGAACATAAGATTCTTATCCTTGCTTACTTAGAACTGATCCCATTTTCTTCCAGTCTGAATGTCTTGCAAAGCCAGCAAGTATTTGGACTCATTCTCCTAAACATGGAAAATACGTGAGTTTTGAATCTGCTGTGCTGAGCTGTGGCTTTCTTAAATAAAAACTTATAATTTATACATATAGCAGTGCAATCAGTTCTAACAGTATTCTTATTTTGAACATCTGATCTTTATCTATGAGTCATTTCTGAAGCATTTGACCAAAATATATTTTTTCAGATATGAGAACTTAAAAAAAAGGCAAATTACCAGGCAGTCCAGTGGATGTCTCTTAGGGAAGAATAGACATGTTAATAATTTTCCCTCTTTGCTTCTCCAGTTATGAAAGGAGATTGAAGGTTGAGCCTGACCCAAAGCAGAATGAAACCAGAAGTCTTTTTTTTCCCCGAAAGTTCAGGGTGGCCAGGATCAAAGATCAGAGCTCAGTGTAAACCGGACAATGCTGAATAAGTTGTTAAGTGTCTGAGATTAACATTGATATTTGTCCAGCATGTATCTCAAAGTCAATAAAAGTATATAAAACTTGCCTTTATATAGATATGATATCCATAAGAGAGGGTGTAATTTATTAGGATGAGGCAGTTGTAAATGTTTGTCTAAAAAAGACAAAATTAAAAAAATCTGTTGCAACATGGGGTATGTTTAGTGCTTCTCCTTTGGCCTTCAAGCAATGCCAAATGCTGAATTTACATTGGACTGTAAGTTTGTATAGACCTGCCTGAAATCAAAGTAGCCTTATTTATTTAAACTTGGAGTTTCTTTCAGATTTGGGGTTGACTGGCACATATTATAACTATGACCAATTTTTTCCTTCCAAATGAATCACACAGTAACTAACACAGGATGAGGTTCTATCTCCCAGCTTTCTGAAGCTGTGAATTGCTTCCTTTGCCTTTAGTGCTGTTTTCCTTGTTTCCCTGAGGTCTATATTCAATATTATATCAAATGAGTGTCTTGCCTAGTACATTTCCTGCAGGGTATTGAAACGTCATAACTTTGCCCAGCTGCTACACAGCAGCTCCTGCTCACACTCTCTGCAGCTCTGTTCAGACTGCCAGTGGCTGCTGCCTGCTTCAGAATTCTCTCAACTGTGTTCTCTGCTAGGTCTCTGTGACTTTTGAATTGTTCCACTAGAATTTACTTGTCTCACCCTCTGCCTAAAAGTAACTGTCTAAAACGACACAATATTCCATATTTAAGATGAAATTATGCATTAAATTCTCATATATGGTTATTATTTATCACCTTATTTTAGGCTATATTCTAGGCTATATCCAATGCCCTCTATTTTGAGTGTTTTCATGTTGCAATCATTCATTTTCTATCCACTGAAATGTAAATGAAATGCAGCCTTTGTGGCTTTTTTGAAACCTGGAGAAATTAACGTAGGCTTCTTACTATACAGAGATTCTCAAGAAATACTAGATGAAGCAATATTAAGTAATCTAGTTCAGCTACTTCCATCTGATTTTGAAGTGCCAATTATTAATTTTTTCTTCAGATGATGGCTGCATGAAGCGACTTTTGTGTAAGGAAATGTTATTGTTCTGAGGAGCCATTTTAATTTGAGTTAGAAGCTTTAACTTGTTGAGAACACACATTTTCCGAGCATACACATTCAGGTTTTGTGGTTCTCTCTTCTTTTAAAGTCAGACTAATTTCCTAATAGACCAAGGAAAAGGGCATGCTGATTTTTATCTTTACCAGTGCTGATTTGGACCATCCTTCCACTGAGGCATAGTCTATGTTTCATTACTCTGACACTGTGTTTCTGCTGACAATGGTCTTAACCCTAGAACAAGACAGGAGCAGTACAAAAGCTACAGCACAGCCTGGAGCAGGGTGCTAGTTTTGGACCATTGAACTCCCACAAGTGCAGCCTGTTACCTGTCACAGTATCCTGTTAGTGCTTTGTCATCTGTTGTAAATGGTAAACTACATCTTAACTACTTCTTACAGCTTTGCAGTGTTCACATGACTTGGATTGTGGAACTCTTCTCACCCAATATTTATGAAGTGTAGTGTCCTTCCTCTTTGCTTGTTCTAACATATAATTGCAACAAGGCCACAAGCTCCTTAATGTGTAGGAGCTGTGTGTTGCCTGCAGGACTGGTAATCAAACAAAAAGCCACATGGCTACAACTCTTTTGCACAAGGAATTGCCTGACTGATGAGAAATTAATCTAAGCGCTAGAGTTATTCATGTCTGTAAAAGATATAAGCAGTGCTGATCTGGAAATGACTGTTTAACTGTTTTATATTTTTTATTGGAGAAATATAAGGAAAACATATTTGGTATATTAAAAAAAATCTATTTAGCTTTCAAATTACAATACACATTTTGACTTCTGAGCATCCCTTATTCTGTGCCAATGAATCTGTAAACTACCAAATGCCACAGCTTTTAGTGCACAGCATAACTTTCATCAGAGAGATACTGCTATATAAAAGTTCTAACTGATTGCCCATGTAGTGTTCACACAGAATTCACAGAATCACTGGGTTGGAAGAGATCTTCAAGATGGTAGAGTCCAACCCATGCCTTAACACCTCAACTAAACCATGGCACTGAGTGCCACATCCAGGCTTGTTTTAAACGCATCCAGGGATGGTGACTCCACCATCTCCCTGGGCAGACCATTCCAGAACTTTAACTCCTTCAATGAAAAACTTTTTCCTAATATCCCTCCTATATTTTCCTTGATGCACCTTGAGGCTGTGTGCTCTGGTTCTGTCAGCTCTGCCTGGAGAAAGAGCCCAGCCCCAGCTGAGCACAGGCTCCTTTCAGGAGCTGTAGAGAGTGATAAGGGCACCCCTGAGTCTCCTTTTCTCCAGGCTGAGCACCCCCAGCTCCCTCAGTGGTTCCTCAGAGGGTTTGTGTTCCCAGCCCCTCTCCAGCCTTGCTGCCTCCTCTGAGTGTCTCGAAGTCCTTCCCAAACCGAGGGCCCAGAACTGGACATGGCACTCGAGGTGCAGCCTCACCAGTTATTCAGATTATTTTGCACTGACTACTACACAGAATATTCACCTACATAGGGCTAAATCTGGGTATACATCAGAAACATTTCTAATGTGAATGCCTTTGCTATGCTGAGAACTTAACATGCCAAGAGAAAAAACAGGTGTTTCCCCCACCTATACTACATTTTCCTGATAATAATTCAAAGTGCAAAATCTCATACTTACAGAAACTTCTTTTGGGTTATTTCCTTTGATTAAAAAGCTTCATTTAGTAGTTGCATTTGCCAGGGTGGCTTTCCAAATTTCTTGACCTGCTTTTTTGTTTTGTTATTTTCTCTTAATGTGGATGGTCTTAGTACCCATTCTCTGTGTCTGTGCTGCTCATAATAGTGCCTGACTCCTCTTTTATACATATCACAGGCAAACTCTGGCCGTGGTTTCCACCAGAAAAAGCTCCTTTGGGCTCCAATGCTCCACTGATAGAGCCTGTTTACACTGAAATTATCTTGACATCTCTACTGATCAGTTGTAATGACATGAAGCTGTACTTTACTTCATTGAAATCTTGCATGTATTGTCCAAGTCCTGTGACCAATGTTTTCCATTCCTTTATCAAAGTTCTTTTTATGAAATCTGCAGTCCATGTTGAAATGAGACAAAGAGCACGAGTACCCTTGCACTGAAACCAGCTTTCTTCTTCCAGGCAGCATAATGACAGCACTTTGGAGTGCTCTGGGAGAACCTTTTTCTGCTTGGACCCATCAGTGTCAGGCTTTTATGTGCTCCCACCTGGCCAACCTGCTACTGCACAGCATTTAAGGAATGCTAAAACTTTTTAAACTTATGTGAGGTCCTCTGTCGTTTTTCTTATAGCTGTTGCCCAGGTTATGGCTTCATTTTCAGTTGGGACACATCTATGTTTTGGTCATTCTTCTCTAGCCAAGTGTTTGAAAGGAGCCATGCAGTGCAATAGCACTGAAGTTGCTGTTTGTCAGTGGAAGACTGATGCTGACTGACAAGATTTACAGTGATGCTGGGGCTTTGAGGGTAAGCACTGGCTCAGCTGCTTGCTGCAAATTAGTCACAGCAGGGGATCTTTCTGGAGGGCTTTCTGTCCTTCCTGGAGTGGTTGTGACTTGGGATCTCTGGGAATTTGCTGTCGTCTACAAGGCACAGAGTGACCCTGTCGGGAGGGGAAGGTTGGTCATGTCCCTGCTCCCTCTGACAGCCCAGCTCTGTGCTGTGTTATCTTTCAGTCTTATCTCTCTGCTCTAGCTCATATTTTTTTCGTCTTACAGAACCTCCCAGGCAGAGCATGAACCATGTAGGATTGGAACTTAAAACTGAGGTTTGAGCCTCCAACAACGCAGTACACTCATTTATTTTATTGCAGTTCACCCTGCTGGTACACAGGCTTTGTGTATGAGATGTGCATCCCTTTTCCCACAGCACTGGTTCTGCTGGGGAGGAAATGTGTGTGGTGTGCTCACCTCCAGCAGAACCTGGTAGCAGAGCAGGGCAGTATCACATGATACTGCCCTGTGCTTAGGGAAGGGCAAATATCACTGTGATCTATTTTCTATTGATTGCTATTTCATTAAATCTCATTCTATATTCATTGCAACTCTACACAGGATTTTGGAGTATTTTGTTCCATTTCTCTAATGGGAATGGGCAGGAGCAAATTAACTTGAGCTGATTGTTCAAATAATCACAACAGTGAGATGTTTCAAGTTTGTTCCGTGCCTCCTCAAACTTCTAATGCTTCATATGCAGGCAATTATATACTAAAGTATCTGAGGGCCAGAACTTGACATGTTAAAATATGTCTATAAAGGATCTTATTTGTAGAACTCCTTATTTCAAATAAGAAAAAAGCACCTTATTAATAACTGTGACTCTGGAAAAGTTACAGAATGAAAATCCCAATTATGTCAATAGTCTCTCATGGTTTGTACCAGTATTTAACTATTTGATATATATATATTTGAAGAAGCCTTACATGGGCTTATGCACATTCTTTTGCAAAAGCATAATTATATATTATTTTTTACGCTAAACTTTATCTGCATTAAAGGAAGGCTCATCTAAAATCTCATTTTAAAATGAACAATAATCAACTATTTAGGTTTTTTTCCTATTGGCTGATGTTCAGGGGATCACATATAAGATCATATTTTTGTGAAGTCAAATTGTGTAGTGACTGAGTATCCTAGGGTGACGTTATGGTGCTTGTATCCCCATTCATGCGTTCTGTCTATGCTGGATATTATGTTCTGTGCCTTCAAGACTGGCTCTGAATGTTTTGTTTTGTTATCAGCTGCTCCCCCATGGCTGGCGGGACACAGAGACGGGGCAGTGCATAGTGCAGCTTTTGCTTTTTGCTTGGCTTTTTGCTTTGCTCTTGCTCCTGCTTTGCTCCTGCTTTTGCTTCTGCTCATTAGTTAGTTTAGCTAAGCAGTCTGAATTTTTCCTGGACTGTTTTTCCTTTCCCTTTTCTGGAACCCCTCGAGCCTGCTCTGGACTGGGCCCTGGGAACACCGAGAGTTTGCACCTTGTGGCTGCAGCAGCTGCCCCAGCGCCGGAGGGGCTGATAACAGAGCAGCCACTCCCAAGAGAGACTTTCTGAGTTTGTCATCTTTTTCAGAGCGGTGACAGAGTGGTGTCATCTGGTATTGTTCATTTTGTGTGCTGGGGGTGCTGGGCCTGTTAAATAAACAGGATCTTTCCACTTCTCTCTGAGGAATCCTTCCCAAACTGGTTGGGGAGAGGGGCCGTGTGGGTTTGCTTTCTGGAGGGGCCCCCCCCTTTTGGAGGTTTTCTCCCAAATTTGCCCTAATCCAGGACACCTGGGAAGAGGTCAGGACACACAAGACTGACCTTGAAGGACTGCACAAAGGTCCAGAGCAGGATGCGGATGGTGTAACCCTGGCGGAGCAGCTTGATGAGCCGAGCAGCCCGGAAAAGCTTCAGGAAGCTCATGTTGAAGCTGCTGGTGTTCACCAGCTGGGAGGAGATGAGAGGGTCAGAGGGAGCTGGGAGCTGCCAGCACCACCCCACAGCCCGCTGCTCCCAGCCCCTGCTTCACCTTGGTGTCCGTCAGGATGATCTCCGTAATGCTGCCGATGACCGTGATGAAGTCAAAGATGTTCCAGGTGTCCCGGAAATAATTCTGCAAAAGAAAGAGGGAGAGAGGGAGCGTGGATTTGAGCTCAGGGATGGCAGGTCTGGAGGGTGCTGGGCCACGGGCCAGAGCTGCTTATGGCCAGTGGTGGAGAGCTGGCAGCCCATTTGTATGCAGCCACAGTCCGGAACACTGTCCTGTGTCTGAGACAGTGGCAGACCTGAGCATGCCTGCAGCAAGCAGCTTTTCCTGGGAGATGATTCATGCCTCCAACAGACCACCCTGGCAAATGGGAGCAGGAAAAAAGCAGCCACAGCCTAGGTCAGGCTGCAACAGCTCGGCACCTTGACCCTCACTGCCAGGAGGCTGCTTTGCCCTCCTCTTCACAGACACCTGGACACATCTCAGCCCCTGCTGTTTGTGCAGCAGTGTGGGAAATAGTAAAGGTAAGATGATTTTCAGAAAGTTATAAAAGCAGGCCTTAGAAAGAGCAGAGAAATTAGAACTAGCTACAGCTGCAAGGTCTGAAAGTAGAAAAAGTTATAATAGTACAGCAAGCAAGGACATGAAACAATAGCTTGAGTTTTAGGCTTGGCTAAGATGGACCTTAAGACTGCAGAAAAATATGCTTAGCATGACAGTAGAAGGTTTTCAGCTTAATAATGCAGTATTGTGTATTGTTAATAGAGAGCATGCAAGCAAGCATTGTGTGAAGTAGGTGTACCTGTGCTTTTAGTGACTGGCTAGAACAATCATCTGTGAGCTTTAGCAATGTGCTATTAGCTAGAAAGTTTTTAAAATGCTCTGTAGCAAGGAAATTTTCTTTGGCTGTTGTTGGCAAGACGTGAGCTTTTGCCATCTTTCTATTGTCTCAACCCTGTAATGAGGCTGATGCTGCAATAAACCTCAAGGAATGT
>JAYDZK010000006.1:30663158-30703874 GCA_034509185.1 Euphonia xanthogaster | reverse complement strand
GAGTGGTGTCATCTGGTATTGTTCATTTTGTGTGCTGGGGGTGCTGTGCCTGTTAAATAAACAGGTTCTTTCCACTTTTCTCTGAGGAATCCTTCCCGAACCTGTTGGGGGGAGGGGCGGAGTGGGTTTGCTTTCTGGAGGGGCCCCCTTTGGAGGTTTCCTCCCAAATTTGCCCTAAACCAGGACACTGAGAATCAGTAACCAATGACTCTGTGTTCAGACATTTTCTTTTCTGTATTACAGGCATTAATAAGTGCTGTAATGCTGCTTAAAATTGAAATAAACTCATCCTGGGGTTTTCTCCCTAAGTTTGTTTTTACTATTAAACTGAAGAAAATATTTCTGCAAACCTCTAGTGCCTTGTACAGTGGCAGGTATTTAGACGCAGGATTTGTTGCAATTTTTACGTTTTGTTGTATCCTTGACCATGCTCTAAAGAAAAATTTGAAAGTTAATGGGTTGCAAAACTGATTTAGCGATGTGTTTCTCTGTCAGCTCTTTCCACTACAATCACTTATAGCTTGATACCCAGAAAGTTACCCATCCACTTCCCTTTACAGAATATTTGCAGCCCATAAGAGTGGATAGTTTTTAACCAGGTGTGCTACTGTGCTGTAAAATTACACAATTCAACCTAAATCCCACCCTTCCTAGTATTGCATACAAATTCCACTAGATGTCATCTGGTGCCACTCTGAAGGAGAAGGTTTGAACACCGTGCCCATAAGCTCAGCCTGGCCTTGGGGAGGGTGGCTGTGGGTGCAGGCTCCAGGCGGGGTCACTGCAGTGACACCTTTACAAATGGTCCCTTTTAGCATGAAAGACTCCTGGTGAGACTCCGAGATCTGCAGGTAAACTTGTGATGGGGCTTTTTCCCTTTGGAATCCTTGTGCTGCCAGGTGTAGGGCACAGAACAGTCCTAGGATCATGAAGGGATATGCTACAAGGGAATCAATTATTGCTTGGTTTATTCAGTAGTTGAGCTGGATGCTCTTTCCAGAAAGAAAATAAGGGAAATGGAGAAGTATCAAAACTGAGAAAATGCTTTCTTGCTATGTATTTGAAAATAACTTCATAAAAAGTTAGGTTCTCTGTGCAACAAAGTTTTGCTTAGGGATGCAGGGAACAGTGTTCACAGCTTCAGTCTTTACAGTAGGTCAAAACAACCAATAAGCTCTCTGCAGATATAGGGATAATGAAATTATTTTTATTTCTGGGTAGAAGTTGGAATTGTGTGCTAATAGTCACTGCCTGAGGAATTTGAATAATTTCTATACTTATGGCTTTTGGTTTTATAAATAAGGCTGGACAAATCTGACATTGTGACCCATTTCTGTAAACTCTGTTAACCATTGTCCTGCTGAGTGAGAGCAGACTGGAGTCTAGATAGCACTTCTGGAAACCTGACCTCAGTTGTACTCTGTGACCTTCCTGTTCCTTTTTTTATCCCTTAAAACTGTCAAACTGTCATGTCATTGTGTGAGCTGATGGTCTGCGGCCATCTCAGTAGGAGAGGAAATCATGCCATGAGAAGCTTGGAGTAGTTTTCACAGGAATTTTCACCATACCCCTTCACTCAGGCTTCTCAGAGGTGTGCTGTGGTTTGGATACAAAGCACTGTGTGCCGTGAGACTTTGCATTCACACTTTCACCACAGCTCAGCAGTGCATAGGGCTTCTTACACCCCCTGCAGGTGCATCCTTCTTTGGAAGATGCCAGTTCTTTATCTTGTCATAGTTCAGTGACAAGATTCATTATCATTATTGATTATAGTGTGGGGCAAGTCAGAATGTTTGACTGTGTTAGTCCAGGGCTCCCCTTTCCTCCGATGTTTGCTCCAGTGCCTGAAGAGTTCCTGGCTGGACTTTGGGCTTTGGTTGAACACCCAGAGTGTGTCCACAGTTTCCTTTAGACTGGCATAAACAACGAGCATGTTCTCAAACTTATGGCTGGTCAAATTCTGTTCAATATTTAGTCCCTTCTCTGTATCTAAAGCTGCCTTCTTGACAATCATGGTTGACAAAGCATTTACCACAGTAAATACATTACAGACTTTTTCCATAGGTAGTATGGAAATTGTGGGTTACTGAGTTATTAGTGTTATGCAGAGAGTTGTTTTATTTTTAAAGTTAGCCCTCTAATAGCAGAAGCCTTCTGGCCACAGTGACTTGAAAAATACCCCAAACCTGTTGTGACTCCAGTGATGATGAGTTTGTAGGCAACTGTTGCTGACACTTTAGTACTTTGGCTGTGTCACAGACTTTGAAGAGAAGCATTGCTAACCTGCTCTGTTTCTTTCTCTCTCTGAGACCAAGACTAGAGCAGTCCTGAAAGGTTTACATTTTTGCATTTCATGCTCTACTCAAGATATTTTTAATTTCGTTAGTGAAAGGAACCATGTCACTTTCACAGGGTCACTGAAGTAGTTTAGAGAAGTGCTTTAAGGCAGTGTGGTGCTTAGGCTGTGTGGTGCTTGAAGAAATTGAAGGGAAGTGCTCAGCAAAATGTAGATGTTGACCATCTTTGGGCTTTTTCAAGAGGGTAATTTCTGGGGATGTTTCGAGAAATGAGGGGGAATGAGTTTATTTTCAAAATAGGCACATTGCTTCTTGATTGATTTAAATTGCCTTTTAATGATTAAAACCTTTGAGGCTTTATCTACCCAAGCAAAGCCAGGAGATAAACATAAGTCCCCTCTGACTTTGTTTCTGATCATCCAAGGCAATTTTTAATCATCCAATGAATATTAAGCAAGAACTCGTTTTTTGATTTCTGCCCCTTTTTAATGACTAAAGATTTAATTTCATAAAGCTTCATCTGTAGACATTACACGCTCTGATAAAAAAACCTCATTTCTATGAAAGGAAGATTAGAGCATCTAATTTTGTCATGTTCTACTATCTATTTTTCCTTTTCAAACACATTTCACAACCATAAAGAAGGTGACATGTGAAAAGCCTTTTGCTTCAGTGTGCGCAGTGATGAGTGGCACTGAGGAATCTGTGGTGGTGAATTTGAACTGTTCATCACGATCTAAGCTTTAATTTCCTTCCTGTTTCACTGTTTGTAATAATGCAATGTTTTCATGGGTGGCCTGTTCAATATATGGGAGAGATTTATACTATGCTATACCATTTTTTTATTTAGGATAATATTTAAAATATCTGCTTCAGGTAATTAAGTCTTCCAAATTGGAGAGTTCAAAGCTAGTCTGCTAAATACACATTCAGGGTCTGCTGGACTCTTGAATCCTTCCATAAAGCAAACTGAAACAGAAAGAAGTTTATTCGCTTCAAAAGTGAAGATGGCACAGTGATTGATTTTTTCCACTGGAACATTAACAAACAATGAAAATGTTTTTTCAGGAGTAAGATAGAACGCTTAAAGAAAAGTCTGAGTCACTTCTGTCAAATCTTAAAGCTTTCCATGTACTTCATCCTGTTTTCCTGCACTGCTCTATAGCTGATGGCCAACCTGATTCAACCATTTTATTTAGAGACAGTGAACGGAACAGCAAATTTCCATTCTCTCATGGTATATCTTTTCCAAAGAGGGAAAGTGAGATCTAGTTTAAGAAAAAGGCCCAACCCACACCTGTGAAACCAATGCGTGATCTTGGGGCTGTTCCTGAGCATGAGTGGAGGGACATGAGTGCACCCACCTTGTACATGAGCCAAGGGTGACAGAAAGTTTTGAGTCCTTTGATCTGTGTGTTCTGAGTCATCCACCTCCCTCAGACCTTGTTAAAACAACCACTTTGGACAGGCCTGCTATGTAATCCTGGGCTTCCAGCATCCCAGAGCCAGGCCTGAGTTTCTGCTGTTACTTGTTTGGTGAAATGTGGTGATGTTGTCAGGGGTGCTGAAGTGGGCTTGAATATCTCTAGAGTTAACAATCTGGGCAATTGACTTTTGCTGTTGCTATTAGGTTTGTATTGCAAATAAGGTGAGACACTTGAAAATAGCCAAGGTTGTTGAGTTGTGCAGAGTGAAACAGTTTCTTTTTGAAGAAGAAAAATACCTTTCTGCTCTCTCACTCTACCAAATTACGGAGTAAGGACAGATGCTTGTGGAAGAAAGTCAAAAGTCTGTTCTTCCCTCCTCAGAAACTCTGGTCTATCCTAACTGTGTAAAACTGTGTAAAGACTGTCATAGCAATTGCTGTGACAGTCTCCTCTCCTAGCAACAAGCCATTCAAAAATAAATAAAAATCCTAACTATCCATGCTATGAAATATTATTTTCATCAGAAATTTCATATGGGCATTTGGCTAAACCAAAACAGTGAAACCACAGCAGGGGAGAAAAGGAAGATCGGGGACATAATAATTTGAGGGATTTACAGTCAAAAGAATAACGTTACTTGAATGCAGTGTCTGTTTAGAGGGTAGCTGATATTTCAAAGGTCTCTTTTATCTTCCATGAGCTTGAAGTTCTGCAAACAGAGACATTTGGTCCATGTAAACTGTGTTAGAGCAAACATGGTTATGCACCTTGTGTGGGAGGCACTGTTGTTATTCCTACTTCACAGCAATTAGATTTATTCCTAGTGATCCTGGAAAATTAAATCATTTAAGAGTGCCAACTGGAGACTGGTTTATGTTATTACAGGAGCATCCAGGTTTTGCAGTCAGACTCTCAGGAATACGTAACTTAAAAATAATACTGTGAGACTGGGGTCTTTTCTTCTGTATTTATTAGTTTTGAAAGGAAGATGTAATTTCCAATGGCTTCCAGCTACTACAGTAGGTGATAGTGAAGGTTGGCACTTTTCTATGTTCCTTCCAGCTGTTTTGCATCTGACAGAGATTTTGGTTCTCCCCTGGAGGTCCAAAGTCCCCAGGGGGTGGCAATAAGAACATGGTCTGTTCTGGCCAGGAGGTGACGTCTCTGAATTTATAGCTTCTCCCTTTGGTACAGAACAGAGTGGAGCTCACAAAGCTCATCTTATTCTGGAAAAATTGAGAATTTTCATGGGTGAGATAAACTTGTGTTGCCAATCATGTGATACCAGTGTCTCATGATGGGAATTCATAAAACCAAGGCATTCTTTGACTTATTTTCGTTATAAGCTCTAATGTCACAAGGTCCCCAGCAGTAGAGTTTTGGGAGTGCTGTTGTTCTTAGTTACATATTTCAACCATAATCACAACTTTTCTTTTTTGGGGGTTGTGAGGATGGGTCTGTGTAAGTCAGTATCAGCTGCAGGAAGAAGTGGTGAAGGTAAAATTAGTATTTTAAAATGGAGATGAGAAGTAGTAGCACAGTGAGACTGAAGGGAATTGTGTGCTTCAATATGTCAGTAACTGCAATGGAAAAATCACTTCAAATAAGATGTAAAACCACTATAAATCTTTATTTTAACTATATTTTAATGAAGAGTTACTTATTATTTTTCAATAAATTAAACAGCATAGATGCTATATACCTTCCTGTTGAATACCAACTTAATAAAAATAAAGATTATACAAAATTTAAACCATATAGATTTTAAGACACATCGATTTAGAATATACTTACATAGTACAACAGCATTGTGGAACTCACACCTATTAACACTTCACAGATTTTTAAAAGAGGTGTCATTGTCTTGGCATTTTCCTGTTATGCCAAAAATTGTCAGTCATCCTAGCTTTTCTTCTGAACTTGATAATCTTTTCCCAATGCTCAGGTCACAAGTCTTGCACTTCCTAACAATCAGCAGTTCTTTGGGATCTAAGACACGGTTCAGTGTTCATAGTGCAGGTCAAAGCTTGGTTTCCACATCCTGCCTTCACTCCGTGGCATGTGGGAGGAGGGTATTTTCTCCCTGTGCTGCTCTCACCCTTATGACAGCCTCACCAGCTTTTATCCTGCATCCTGCTGCCTGGGGAGCTGTTTGCCTATCCCTCATACCCCTCTTCCCAACACAGGGATTTTTCCTTGGCAAGATCCAACCACTGTGAAGGATCTCTTCACAGGATATTTGACAGAGTCTACTTGGCTCTTCATGCCTCAGACACTTTATTTTGAATTGTTGGTTTGCAGCTGGTTCAAAATGTTCAGGTAGGATTTGGATTTTAAAAATCTGGGATATGAATCTCTTTCCATAAGGATGTACACTGTTTTCTGGGCTTCATCAAAACTTGTGTGAGTTGGGTCTTGAGCCTTTTTGGCTGTTGCTTCCCTCATCTGATAGTCAATATTGATCTGGAATAGAAAAAAAATAAATATTTTTTAATTAAAAAAAAATTAATAAAAAAAAATAATAAAAAAATAAAACTTAACTTTGAATGTAGTCTTTTCTATATCTCTTTGTCAATACATGCATTGGCAGCCTTAGAACTCTATGACAGCTCAATGTCAGAATAATAGTAAATTGGGGGAAATCAAATACCTGTATCCCAGTTAGGCACAAAAGTTGTTGTTCACTATAGAAATGTAGTTTGTTCTGGAGTCAGAATTAATACAGGTCAACTTTGAGGAGCAACCTCCACTTACTAAAAGAAATCCTGTATTGAATGTCTCCAGTTCAGATATGATCAACATACAGAACTTTAACTTTTCCAGAAGATCAGCACATTTTAAAAGACAATAATTGTTCTGTGGTGCTTCCACTTGCAAACACAAAGAATCTCCAAATACCATCAGCAACTCAAGCTGGGCTGGCTCAGTGAAGAGCATCATGTGCTGAGGCCTTTGCTGAGCCTCTCTCAGTACTGGGGGCTCTCCCAGTATGGGCTTGCTGCCTGTGACTGTTTGTGAGGTTTGATAATGTTACACTGCAGGTAGCTGTGATTCAAGAAGGGACCTGAAAGTGTGTCTGTGTCTTCTACTGCCGCTGAGTGAGTGTGTGAGCATCTCAGCGGAGCCATACTTCTCCCTTCTAATTCTGCACAGGCTGGCTCTATACATACCTGCTTAATGGCATCTGACTGAACAAACTCCTCGTAAATCCTCTCTGCTTTGCCATGTAAGTGATCAGACTTGGTTTTCTTGTAATCCTCACAAGCCAACCAGAACTCGATGTTTTCCTCACTGAACTCTGACTTCAGGAACTCCCGAAAGACACCTTGACCACCTAAAGCCAACACAAATAATTAATAATTTACTGTATGATACTTGTGACCAGGGAGGAGAAAATAAATAGCAGGATTTGTATTGAAATCTGATGTAAAATCTTGCCAAAATACACTCTTCTTCAACAGACAACAGATATTCTAATATTAAGGCTGATGGGAGTCTTCCTAATTATGTTCAGTGTTTTTAGATCTAGACTCTGGGTCCTGATCCTATAACGATGGATCCTATAACAATAGATTGTAGTCCTTCCTAAATAAATTGTCTTACGGTATAAGTGGAGAGAAAATTCCAGATTAAACTGATTGTCCTAAATTGATTAAACTGATTATCCAGGGATTGAAGACTGATCAAAATGAGCTATCTGGGGGTTAATAGCTATACTGAAAATGGAAAAAGACCCCAAAAGCCAACTTGGAAGCCAAGCTGTAGCAGTGTGCAAGTTACACTAGAGCTGCAAAAAACTGAAGTGTACCTGCCCATTGTCTGACCCTATACAATGCTACAGCTTTGCCTGTTTGGTGAGATTAGATAAAACTTTGTCCTCAGAGTAATAACCAAGTCATACTGAGGTAACAGACTTACTTTGGCTGGCCAAGAGCTTTTCCAAAGACTGTGACCACTGAATAACTTCCTCTGCAGAAACCCTAAGGTGACAAGAAAAAGAAAAGGCTTTAGGGAAGAAACCATGGGGTTTTGTTTGTATGTCTGAAGGAGACAAAGTTTATAATATATATGCCAGGTATTTTACTAAATGTACGGTTTTGTCATAATCTGAGATCCTGGAGACAGGCCCCATCAAGAAAAATAATCAGAGATGGAAAAATATGGAATTATGATGTTATCTTGAATTCTATTCCCAGAAAAAGTCTTTTACTGTAACTATGATAAAATTATTTTGTACCTGTACTTCTGTTTCCATATTTTTGCAATAATAATGGTAATACCCCTACTTCTCATTTAAGTGAAAAGCATTTTTTCTTGTAAAACTTTAGAGAATAGTTACAATGTTCCTCTGATAAAAATGGATTTAAGTGAAGTGTCTTCTCCCTCACTGTTTAATGCAAACATGTCAAATCACTAATTAAAAATCCTTAACTCCATGAGTAGTTTCTAATTACTAATGTTCACCTGTCTTGTATTTTGGAAATTCTAGATGCTTTTACAATATTTGTTGTTCTAGAAGTAATTTAGAAATGAAGTAATTTACTATGCAGTAATCTAGCTATGATTGTATTTTATAACTGGGTGGGTTTCTGTACTTACATGACATTTCTAGAGCTGGAAGTCTTGATCCCAGATTCAATATGTGGCACCATGCACTTCAAATAACTTTTGAGATCTGCACCACTGAAACAATGAACAGACATTTTTTAATCCATTAGAATTGCAGTAGCACTTAACTTCTATTTAAATTTTCTTCAAACCTTCAGAGACAGCTCCATTCTATGACTGAAGGGTGGGAAGTTACATACCCAAGTAATTTTTTAAAAAAGACTGAGGGCCCCCACTGTATCCAAATTCTGTTTTGGATTACTTAAAGTAATCAATTAATTGGTATGCCTCAGCTCAAGCTTTTTTAAATGATGTTGCAGTCCTGGGCTTTGAGCAGGTTTTGTTCATTTAGCCTGAACCAGATTTAGCAGCGCTAAATCTTAATCTCTGAGATTAGTAGATTATTATTTGCATTTCTAATACATTAAGTTTTATACTAAGCTGTATATACTTACAAAGCCTTTTGCTTCTTTTTATGGACTTCACCTTTTGCAAGCTTGCAATCTTCTTTTCTATTTAATTCAGTCATGTTGTTGTGGGAGAAAAAGAATCCAGGCATTTTCCTTGGCTCTAACGTGAAGCGCCTCTGGCCATGCGGATCTTCCAGCCCCAAGTGACAGCTCCCTGCCTCTGCTGCCGCCTTTTATTGACGCAGGCAGCCCTGCGAGCTGGGGTGAGCAGAGCTGTTTATCATGCATCTTCAGCACAAACTCTGGAAGTTCCCCTTTTAGTGCTCAGTGACGTAAATCTTTTTTGAGAAAGAAAACAGACAGCAGTGTCTCATGGTTGAGGTTATACCAGATGAGGCTGAATTGCTTTGGGGTTGTTATGTGTCACTGTGTATGTCTGTTACCAAAAAAAAAACAAAAAACAACAACAACAACAACAAAACCCTCTAGAATTTTGAATTCCTGTCCCTTTCTGATGGGTACTTGCAAGTCAGAAGTATTTTTTGGTTTGATCAACAGAACTGCAAATACTGCAGTTTTTTCTTGGCAAAATTCACTTGTTGCATGCCTGTGTCCTGCAATTTCATACTTGTCAGTTGGTTAGGTGGGCTCAGCAGAAGACAAGGGGAAGGTACTTTAACAGACCCCAGTAATAAAGTTCTATATGCAACAACCTATTTGCAAGTCCCTTGCTGCTCTTCAAACTAGAACATTACCTTACACAGGTTTGGTTGGACAAGCTGTGTGAAAATATTTTGACGTGGTTTTCTCAGGAAGGGGTTTTGAAGCAGCAAGAACTTATTTAATTAGGTTTAATTTTTGCAAGTCAGGTTCTTAGGAAGCACAATGCCATATTTCAGGAATGCCTCCCTAATTTTAAGTGACTTGGCACATATAAATATTAATTAGGTTAGAGCTGTTGTTGTAAACACAGTGTGAATATTACAAGCTGTTTGAGGGAGATGTGAGTTGTTTGTACATACTTAAACTCCACTGCATAAAAAGCAGCCATGGATATACTCTAAGACAAAGAATTAAGCATAACTCTCTATCTGTCCAGGATGGTGATTTAGATGTTGAAATACTTAATCTGGCCCCTGAGCATCTAAATTTCTGCTAGTATGCTTGGGTTCTTTTTTTTCTGTGATGTTTCAATTTTTTTTCCTTTTTGGTGTTTTTTTTTGTTTGTTTTTTTGTTTTTGTTTTGTTTTGTTGTTTTTTTTTTTGTTTGTTTTTTTAACTAAATAATGTGGGCAACTTTCATTACTTATGAATAGTTTGTGAATTATGTGTGCAGGGCTGCATATGACGGTGATAACTGCTGACACATCCCTGGCTTCCTCGGGAGCTGCGGTGCGAAGGGCTGGGAGCCTGAGAGCTGCCTGCAGACAGATGTGCCAGGACAGACTGCCAGCCTCGGGCTGGTTTAAACCACAGCGGCTGCCGGTCCACTGAGTGCTGGCAGTGACACAAAAGTGTCTGCAGGAAATACTTATCTCCAGGTGAGCACTGCCCTTTGTGCAGGGGCAGAGGTGTTTACTGACTGCTCTTACCCCTCAGAACAGGGCGCAAAAGGAAGGAAGGAAGAGATGTTATCCGTGCTGGGTTTGTTTTCATATCTAACCTGCTCAGTTTTGACATTCTGCCCCCCTCAGCGTCTCATCCTCAGTTAGGAGCTGTTCTCGGTGGGAGGTTCCATTGCTGGCAAGGTCAGAGGGATGATGCATCCAAACCCTTCTCAGAGGAGGGCAACAAAAGGGTAAAAAACGTCAGGGGAAAATAATTTCCCATCTCATCTCCCAGAGCTCTGTAGCCTCAGGCTAAAAGTAGGGCAATGTCTTGAACTTATAGCAGCTGATAATTATAAGTAATCCACCAGTGAAATTCTGTGAGAGTGAGGGTACAGGATGGCTTGCTTTTTTTGTACCTGTTTTCAATGATGGGCTGTTGACAGTTCACTTAGTAGGTGAGGAATACCTTTTCTCCATTTAAAATGAAATTACTGTCTAACTTTGGTATTTGCTAAACATATCAATGCACGCAACAGGTGTTGAGTCAGACCTTCCTGTAGAAAGGAATTCTCATGCTACTGAGTCTCATTGCACTTCACCTTCGTGCAATAAATATTGTCTTGAATAAAGAAAAAACAGCATTCTTGTAATTTACATCAGGGAAATGCTGCTGTCCCATAGCATTTGAATTGCTTTCCAGGTGACAGAATACTTGAATTGCTTTCCAGGTACTTTATTTGTTGGAGGAGACCAGTGGTAGTATGGGATAACTCTTAGGTGACTTGTTGCTTGCAGAGATACCACACCACTGGGCCCTAGGGGAGGTGGTAACCTTTACTTTGCAGTCTTGATGCTACTGGACTCAAATACAGTCAAAAGTGAAGCAGGAATAGGTCAAATACCATACTGTGAATGAGGAAAAATTTGTGTCTGCCAAGCAGACCTCTTGGAATTAGCTGATATCCTTATGTTCTGCTGTTCTCATATCCCAAATTAATAGTGCTCTTAACACACTGGGGAGTCCTCGCCAGTATTCCACATCACTAAACCCCAATCTCTGAATTGCTACTTGCTACTTGCTCTCCTTATCCCTGGGGAAATTCATTAAGAAAGACAAAAAAAATCAGTGCTGCCTCTCTGGTTCAACCTAAGCCAGATCTATTTGTAAACTTTTGTAATTATTCATCCAATTATTCATCCATGTAGAAATCTACAAATGAAGAAAGAAGACTGGGAGTTGTGAGTGTCTGCTTTGGAGAAAGGATGAACATTTGCTACATAAACTCCTAGCTTAGGGTCCTAGAAAGTGTAAAGACAATGTAAAGCCCCAATATCCTCCTGTCGTCCTGTAAATGCTGCTCAAACTCTGCAAAACCAAAGCCTATTGCATCCATTAGCAGACATATCAATGTGGGACTATGATTATCAGTCCCCTTTTTCCTATATTGTGGACAAATCCTTTTTTCCTCTGAGTAACTTTGATCTTCAGGCATCCTTTTTTTTCTCAATGGAATATTTTACTGACTCTGATTCACTCTTTCTATGCAAAACTACTCATCTTTAAGGTTTTACTTGTAAAGCCCAGTGCAAATTTCCCAATCTCAACAATGGGAAAAACTGTGTACGAGACTAAGGTACGTGTACAACTGAAGTGAGAGGGAAAAGAGGAACTGTAAGATTCATAGGGCTGGCAAGAATTTTTTTTTTTTTTATTGCTGAAGCAACATTCTACTTCTACAGACCACAGAAAAACCAGGGAGAGACCTGCATGGAGTTTCCTAAGTGAAAAATTCTTTGTTAACTCTGACTTTGGTTATTGTAAGTGGTTCTGCTTTATGAAAGAGTTGGACTAGGTCCCACAGGTGGATTAGATGTTGACTCCCTACAGTTTTCATGATTCTATTGTCCTGAATACTCTGACTTGACATTTCTAGTGACGAAAGTGCTGCTTATTTGAATTTTAATCTTTAAAAATACGATGCTTCAAACCCATATGCATTCATCCATATTGAATATTGGGTCACTACCCTTGTTTCCTGTAGACAAAAATGTCTGGTGGGATTTAACATGATGCCAAAAGGAATAGTCATGGTCTGACACAGCAGAAAGCTTTTCATGTAACTTCTTCACTCCTCATTTTCTGGATTTCTTTCAGTTTCATCCTGGGATGGTTGGTAACAGACCTGCCTTTTTCATCTCCCACAAACTTAATCTACAAATACACTTTTCTCTATTTCATGCATGATAGCCAATTGCTGCTTGAAATACTTCCTCACTTAATAACTGTTCTCTTTTCCTATTATTACAGGAAATTGCAAAAATATTTTAAGCCTTACAGTTTTAGGGTTTATTAGAATAATCCCTTTATTTGATACAAAACCCTCTCTGTCTTAAGGTTGGCATTGTCTTAGTTGATTCTGTCCAGTAAAAGGACAAAGGAAAACTTCTTGCAGGAACAGCATCATAACTGGCTGTCACCAGCTGGTTTCTACTCTTTTCCAGATTTCTTGTAGGCTTGTGATGAGTAATTACTCCAATTTTATGTGCACAGAAGATGCTTACAAATACTCACTAATATTCAGCCTGTTTCTGTGCATTGTTTTCTGTTCTTTCTGGAGACCACTTGGTAGAGATGGAGTGAAAAAATGTGAGAAAATTTCCAAGATTCAACACTGGACAGGTTCGGTTAAAGCAAAGTGGACAAAAAGTTCTGTGAACTCCAAGTCCATTTGCTGGTCAAAATTATTTCTAGCTTCTGCTTCTGGCTTCTTCTTTTTTGTTTCTTTTTGGTCACTCTTGTCTGGCCTTACCCTCACTCATTCTCCATTTCAGCCCCACTTTGTTTCTGAGTGCTCTGTTTTGGCTTAGGCAAGTTGTTGTCTTCCATGTGTGGCCAATTTTTGGCTTTGCTGCACTCTTGCTATTGAGCACAAACTTCCCTGGAGTTAATCTGACCCCATCTGTGCTGAGCTTGAGTGTCCAGTCAGGCAGTGCTGTCCCACTGCAGAACTGCCCTTGCCCATCATGTAGCTGAGCTTTAGCTTAGCTGTGAAAACAAGTGATTTCTCTGAAATGCGTCTGTCTCTTATGTGACCTAAAGAAATCAGCTACTGATAATCCATCTCTCTAGCACTTAAGGGAAATAGAAACTAGTTTCTGTGGGAGAGGAAATAGTGTGCATTAGAAAAAAAAAAAAAAAGGGTGGTGGGTGCTTTTAAGCTGCAGTGTTATTTTGAAATGTTAACATTTTCTCTCATATTATGTAGTCAGTCCATAACAGAGTAGCCAGGGTAGCCATCATGAATTATTTTTAGAATTAATTTCTTCTACAAGCAAAAGTTCTCTGGAAAGAAATCCTGAAGCCACCAAGATCAAAATCTTGCTACTGGTTTTAGTGGACTCATTTTTGGTGTTGGACTGATTTGATTGAGAATTGGGTCTTTTTGGGGCCTATTTGTTTAGGGGGTTTTTTTAAGTTAAGATGTTCCCCATGTTAGATTTTTTTCCTGATTAATTCAATGAGTTCTAATTTTGCAGCCGGTAAGGCATGAGTAAGGCTGAATGGCATCAGACTCCTCAAAATACAGGACGAGTTCTGGATTTGAAAAATAAGTGGAGCCTAATGCCAACCTGCATCAAGGAATGCCACAAGCTAAACTTTGAGTAATTATCCACCACCACAGAGAGTCTTGTGGCATTGGGTCTATGAGAGACCTGACTCTGAAGGACAAGGGTCCAGAGCTTTCCTGAAATCTGTTTTTAGCTCTTTCACTTCCTCACTATAAAATGGCAATGCAGGAACATTCCTGCAAAATTCCAGTTCAGCCCAAATTTGCCCCATCTGTCTCTGAAGTATCTCTAGAATGCTTTTAGGGGATTTTTTTTCTGGTAGGATTTCCCCTAGCTTCTGAGGGAACCTTGTGGAGTTTTGGGGTTTTTTTCTGTACTGGGACAGTGAAGGAGAAACATGGCAGGAGCCAAGTAACTGTGGAGAGCACACAATGATGTTTTCCCTGTTTTTATGACTCGCATGGGGATTAAAATACAGTCCGATCCCTGTATCCATTCTCGTAGGCCTACTGGCTCTGTAAAGAGATGACAACAGGTCTTCCCATTGTCTGTTTCAACCTCTAACTGTCTCCATGGGTGCTGTGTTCTCAGCTTTTGTGGCTTTAGTTGTGTCCCCAACCTCTCTGACTGCTTCACATGGCTGTTGTAAGTCACCATTACTTTCTGGAAGCCTTTGATTTGAAACTTTGTTGAATAGAATTGTTCTTATGGCTATTATTTTTTCTATGGCATCTTTGCAAACTTTCATGACTTGACTTTACAGGAAAATATTATCAATATTTTCTTATAAATGTTGTTGGCACTAAGGGCTGTGTTTATATGACAGTCAGTGCAAGGAATTAGATGTGTATTTCCTCACCATACTAAAGCACATTTCACTGACATGCATGTCCAGTAATTCCCTCTTTTTTATGACCATTTCTTAATTAGACTGTAGCAAGTTTACTCAGTTTATCAGCATCCTGATTATTTTCTTTCTGGGGTTTTCTACCTGAAATAAATTAACTGTTGAATTTCTGTGAAATCAGGGGACTTTTGGTTCTCAGACAGACTGGCTGACACCTGGATGAAGAAAGGAAAGAAAAAGAGAGAAAAATCTGCAGCACAGCTACTTCTGGGTGCCGAGGGTGATGCTTCCTGTATCTGCTGTCGGGTAGGGCAGGAAGTGTTCATCGCTCACCATCTGGGAAATGCACACATTTCTCATTATCTCCTCACGTTTTTATGAGTCCCACACTGCACTGAACCAGCACTTGTTTCTCATGTCTTATTAAGCAAAACAGGCTGAGAGCAGGGCCTGTGGCACTGGGGTGTGAAGCAGTTTGCTGAGTTTCCACTGTCAGCATGGAAATGTGATATGTGAGCATAATACAAGCTTAGTTTTCAAAGCTTGAAGGCATCAGTTTCATCTGATTCTTTATGGAGAAAAATCAGATGCTTTTTCTCTCTGAGATGGTAAAATTCTGTATTGTTGAGTATTATAATAAATTGATTGAACACAGCAAGCTGACACTCAAGGTATCAATTTAAGAAATGTTTTTAAGAACTTTTAAACAGTAGAAATATTACTTGAAGCTTTTAGTGGAGTTATGCTGATAAAGAATTCTCTGAAGAATTGCACTTTTAACTGTCTGTTTTATACTTGGGGTTATGAATTTCCTGGTTGAATTTTCACTTCAGTGCCAGCCCAGATATGGCTCTCTTTAACAAAAAAAAAAAAAAAAATACCATCACAAGGCTGGCTTCATCCAAATATTGCCTTTTTACTGGAAACCATTCAAGACACAAGGAGGATCTGTCCTGATACTCAGGAGAACGAGCAGATGCATCAGGGGACTATCTTGGCAAAGCAAGGAACTCATGATGGTGCTCAGGTGTAAAAAAAATCCCCAAACAACAACAACAAAAAAAAAAAACCTCAAGCAAACAGACAAACAAAAAAAAGCACCACAAAACCACACAAATTTAAAAAAAAACACCACCAAAAAACCCCCAAAAAACAGAAAACCCCACCCAACAACACCAAAAAAACCCCAAAAACAAAAAAATACCCCAAACAAAAAAAATCCTACTCAAACACCAATCAAAAAACTCAACAGCATACAGGGAGTGGAAGAATGGATGTGCTAAATAGAAGGGAATTAAATGCATTGTCCAAATCATGGATATTCAGAAAATCATCTTCCCCTTTCAGGGCAGTGGAGCAGGCAGCCTGCACTGCTGGGTTGTCTCCATCCTTAAAGATTTTCCAGACCAGACTGGACAAAGCTGTGAGCAATATGATCTAAGCTCATAGCTGATCCTGCTTAAAGCGGGGGGGGGGTTGGACTAGAAACCTCCTCATTTTTTTCCCAACATGATTTATCCTGAGATTCTATGTATAACTAATGAATAATGGCTAGGATATAGAAGTCTAATTCAGTTCGAAGAGAACTACTTGGGAAAGAATGGTAATTGTAGAAATTAATACAGGTTTCCAGGTTGACTTTTTTGGACGAGAACTACACACTGAAAGTGCAATATTCAAATCACCATTTCTTCTGTCTCCCTCTGAAAATACTTGCCTGGTATATAGGCGAAATAGCAGAAAGTTGCTTCAAGAAATGGGATAACTGAAGATAGGTACAAGGTCTCAATTTAAATCTATAAAGATTAAAAAGCTACATGTTTTCCATTAGGATCTCTGAGAACTAGCTCTTCTTGTGATGAGCCAGGAAAGGAAGAGAGTTTAGCTGTATTTCCTGACATTTACTTTGAATCTCACCTGCTTAATTTCAGTTCTATGGAACTGGAATATTTGCAACAGAAAGACTTGAATTTCCTTACATTAATTGTATTTGCAGTTTTCTGTTATGTCACAGGGACAGACCCTGTCCATCCTACTGGTGAACCTCCCTCCCTTCCATATGACTTGCACATGACACCCCCTGAAACACTGGCACATCTGGAAATGCTCAAGTTCAGGTTGAGCAGGGCTCTGAGGTACCTGATCCACTTGAGGGTGTCCCTGCTTATGGCAGGGAGCTGGACCGGGAGGCCTTCCAAGGCCCCTTCTAACCCAAACCACTTTAGGATTTTATGGAATGCCTGCACTGGACTGGCTGCTGCTGGTGAGCTGCTGGCACCTCCGTGCATTTGGGGACATTCCAGCAGCTAGCTTATCGTTCCTGGGAAGAATGGGGCCAAAGGCTTGTTATTAAAATGCAAGCCTACTGTAGTTCTTTGAAAACAGAACTCCTCCTGGATCATACACTGTTTAGTTAAAGACAGTTATTAGTAAGAAACAAATGCTTGTTTGTGTTTGTCAAGCAAACAAATGTGTGACAAGACAAATGTTCCTGAATGTTCCACCCATGTCACTAGTGCCTGTGCTCGGCGCCTGTGTTCAAGAATGAGTGCATACTTAACAAAGCCTTTAGTGTCTGAGTTTTATTGAGAGCAGCCTGATCCTTCACACACCTTCTCCTGACAGGGTTAGGAACAGAGTTTATGTACGTGCCCACAGTTTTACTAAAATAATTATTTGCGCTTCTTTGTGTCCCTGCATATCTGTCTCCTCTATAAAGTATGTGGGAACTGATTCTGCTCTAATTTACATCTAAATTGCACAACATGCACAACAAGTTCTTGTAATTCAGAACTGCTGCTCAGTTCCTTGTTAATTATCTCTCTGGAAGCCCACAGACCTTGGCTGACAAAAGTACTAAATATAACCTTTGTGCAAAAGAGGAGTTGTCATATACTCAGAATGGATTTTCCTAATATGTGTCATTATGAAAAACCAAACTCCCATGTCCCACCGGTTCCCCACCTGTGGTGAAAACTCCTTATTTCAGCCTTGTTTCTCTGACCTCCACAGACAATTAAAACTGCCATTCCTGCAGTGTGGGCTGCCTGGTTTGGAATTCCCCACCGACTGCGTTCTGTACATGTCAGTAAACCAGGTGAGCTTTGATAGATGCGACCACTTCCCTTTAATTTTGAAATGAATTTGAAGATGAACACAAAAAAAAAAAAAATTCAGTGTGCAAAGCAAGATAACCAAATCTGGAGGGAAGGTTTTATATGAGCAGCAGGAAACAGAACCCACTGAGTTTCATGACAATAATAGTTCCGAGTTACTCTGAAAGAGTCATCAGACACTGATGTACATGTTCTCCTAACCTCAGCTGTGGGGCCTGGAAACCACAGCCTAACAAACATTTAGAGAGATACCAGTTCTGCTGACTGGCACTGCCCAAGCAAGTGCTAAAAGGAAGCAAGAAAAGACCTCTAAAAATATTTTTCTTTTTTTAAGAGTGTAGATACTTGTAAAAACATGTGTGGGTATTGATATGTGTATATAGAACTTGACATTATCTCCAACATCCCTTTAAACATAATATTAGAATGGTTTTTCTCTTTCCACATGTGATATAGAACACCAGAATGCTTGCACCAGATCTGATGAATAAATACTTGTTAGGAAGTATCTGTAGATATTAATGTGTGTTTTATCAGTATTAAAAGCCGCTTTGTAACTTCCAAATCACAAAGTTTCCTTTCCAAGACAATTTATTCTTGGTTTTCATTTAAACCATTTCATGTTTTACACTCAAGCACTGAATTGGAACACGCTGTGTTTAGTGACGGACAGAAGGACAAAACCTGTTGATGTTAGAAAATAAAATACAATAAAATTATTATTGTTCTGTATAGAAACACGGGTGTAATTTTCTTAGAATTGTTTAGAGTGTTTTTGCACCCTTCTGTTTACCATGAACTCGCATAATGTAGTGAAGGAAAGGGAAGGTAACTTAGGTTTTCTGGTGTCACATTCTCATTTTCACATGTGTGTTAATGCTTTTAAAGTCCTATGCTCACTGTATTTGGTTGGGATTTTTTTAAACATCCCAAAATGAAGAATAACACCCCTCTTAATGAAAAATTAAGTTGGGTAATGATGCAGTTTGAATTAAAGTCAGGGAGCTGGACTGATTGTGGCCAAATTTCCCCCTTAATTGTGATGGTAAGAGACACTTCCCTCAGCTTGGAAGCTCTTTCTAGTTGTTATTTCTTTCCTCTCACTGCTGTTATTCAAACAGAGGAAACTCAAATTTACATTGTGGAGTTTTTTTGTTCTGTTAAACTTTGTGTGGGAAAGATGTGTTCTAGACTTTTCTTAATATACAGGTTGGGATCTATGACCAAAATAAGTAAAGACAATGGTAAGAAATAAGAAAGCTCCATTCTGAGCTGAATAAGACTTCACTTGCCCCAGGACACAGATAAATAGTAGAAAATTAATTATAAAATTTCTCCTATCAATACAAAATGGGCTTTGCCTTCTTTGTTTGTCTTTTTCTAGTGAATTGGCATGCCCTGCCACTTATTTCTCATGTAATAATCAGTTATGAATTATTAGCTTATTTACAATGGGAAAAATTTTCCTATGGTGAAATGCTAATGCTTTTGTTTGGTTACATTTTGCTTAGAATCTTGCATGTGGCAGCTTCCCCCTCACATAAACAAATATTGCTGCTTGGAAAATAACAAAATAAGGATGTTTAATGACTACTGGGCAGGGGTGAAATGTATAAAATGACATTCTGCATAATGGGGCCATTCTAACTTTGGCCCTCTATGAGAGTATGAGCAGAACACACTAAACAGAAAGCTACAATGAACCTTGATGAGCATTTAAAACATCATTCTGTGTTCTTATGGCTCTTGCAAATAACCCTGTAAAGTCAGCTGCTAATAAAAGAGAGACCTGAAAACACCAACTTGCGTCATTTAAAACTCCGAATACTGTTTGCATATTCTCTTTTTATAACTTGCTTTGTCTGCTATTGTAGCAAGATTTGTATTTTATAAGCCAACCTCCTTTTGACTCCTCTTACGTTCATTGAATAACCAGGACCACTTTCACTTGTCATCTGGTTTAGTCTCTCTGTGGGTTGCTATGGAGCATTCCAAATATTAGGAAACTGTGGAACAGCATAGCCCAAGGCTCCATGTGGTTTCCAGTCACAGAGCAAAACAACTGGAAAATTATGATCCCTGAACCCAAGAGCCTAAAACTGGCCCAAGGCCTCACAACACTACAACACATGGATTGCATATTTTATGAAGTTTATGGTTTATGATGGAATAGGGATGCTGTTTACCTGACCTGCCCATTGACATGCTCAGGTCAAGACCAAACATGTTTTCAGACCATTCTGCTATTTCTGCAAATGTAATTTCTGTGAATTTTGCTTTCTTGCTTTCAGTGGCTCGTACTGACACCTGTTTTCTTTTTGCCTAACTTGTGCTATGCCTTGGACTCACAAAGAAGTAGGTATTTCTTGCCTGATTTCCCAGTACTGTATATGCTGCTTGCATTTTCAAGGAAAAAAAGTGAGGGCTGATGTGAAGAAAAAGAATAATTGCCTAAAACCTGTATATTTTTATGTATCACCTTAGACTTATAGTCTATCTGAATTCTTGTCCCCTTAGACCATCAACTTTGGCTTTTCATTCTCTTCTTTCTATGAAACATCTCTTCAGTGCTCGAGACTATTCAGCTCAGCCTCTCTCTAAATGTCAAGATGATGGCGGTGTTAAGAAGGGCAGTGGGGGAGGTAGGGCTGAGAGGGACTGAAACCATGGAGATGATAAAAAACAAAAAAGAAAAGGATTGAAAGACTGAGAGGGCACTTTTCCCATACAATCTGCTACTGTGCTGTGGGATGAGTCCCAACCCTGTACTTTCACAAGGCAGTAATAAAAAAAAAGCTCTCACATTGATTTTTCTCCCTAACTTTTTTCTCCCTAACATGAAGCTTGAAGCTTGAAGCTTCATGTTCTGTGAAAATAGCAATGAAAGCTCAGTACTGTCCCAAATGGAAAACTTTCCAAGGATGTGTGAAGTGAGGTTTTAGAATATATAAAAAACCTCTCAGTTTTAAACTCCTCCGTCTCCTGAGCAGAGCAGTGAGATCTCGTTCCCATGGCCTGGCTCCAGGAGTGGTACAGAAACCCCAGGCTGGAGAAAGCTGTTTGTTCCAGGATTCATGCCAAAGCTTTAAGGCACTCCTCTCGTACATGGTGCTCTCAGGAACACCTGGAGAAGCTGTGGCCACCAGAGCATCCGAGTTGCTCTCCCCAGGGGTTGGCAAAAGGAAACCACTTCAGAATGAGTGGTTTTCCTCTGTCTGGGCAATGTTTATCAGCCTTTTACAAAGGTAACTGATTTCATTGCTACAATGGCTGACAAGATGGGTAGGGAGGGCATACCTAAGGTTTAGGACAAACCCACTGCCAGGATTCTTTGGAATAAACTTGAAAATCTGTCTAGCAGAGTCACATTCCCCTTCTTTACTTCCTTCTGCATAAATGAGTCTGCCTGCCTTTGGTAGGGTCGCTGCTGAGTCTTCATTTATTGCAGAATATATTGCAGAGGCAGATGAGGAAGTTTTATGCAGCATTCACAGAACTGTAGGATGCTCTATAAGTACAAATAAGTGACTGCTCTGAGCTTACCCTGACAATGAAAAAAACTGATCTTATTTCAAAGCCAGACAAAAGGATCTCTAAGAAATCTGTGATACTGCTGCAGTAGCATTAGGAAGTTTATTTATCATTCTTGCTAGACAGGTGTGGAGTTTTCCAGTGTATTTAATTAAAAAGTAATGTATTTAATTTAAAAACAATACTTGAGTTGTACCTCTATTAATGAGAAAACTCTCTCAACATAATTTGAGATAAATTTTCTAATTTTCTGGTTCATTATTAAAACTTCAGCTCAGTAATTCCATAATCACTGTGGAACCTGTCTAATTGTGGTTTTTCTCTTAAACAGGAACAATTTGGAGTAATACCATGCAAGCATACTTATTTTAACCTGCTATCCAGCCTGTTTGCCAAGGGTGTAATTTATTTAACACAGAGTTCTTGTTAGTTGTTGGCTATTTATATAGAGGTATATTCTGCATAATAGAGATTTTTATTTCTTTTAATTTTGCTGAAGTTTTACTCAAAAAAATAAAAAAATTCCAACACTAACAAAATTACAGCCAAGAACTCTGGACACTCTGTTCTGGGGTATATTGATCTTAAGTCCCAACTTGTATACCACTGTACATTTGCAATGTAAAATGTGCTTTGTATATTCTTGGGACAAGTGTTGAGTGTAACACAGGACATGCCTGGTGCCACAGATACAGGTTAAAAAAAAAAAAAAAAGCAAACAAACTAAAAATGGTAAAAATGGTAGATGGTGCTGTATTCTTTGGGCCTTGGGCCTGCAAAAGTCGAACCCATGTGTTTTTAAATTGTAATCTGTTTGAAGTTCTGCAAAGAACAAGTATCCAAAAGTGGAGATTCTTGCACAAACTGCCTTGTGAACCTGCCTGAATATCAAAGCACATTAAAGACATTTGTAATTGGTGACAAAGCAGCCTTGTGCAGACACGAGAGAAGAAAGCAGACCAGCTTGCTCCCTCAAAATAATTAAAAGATTGGAAAATTGTGTATTTTGAATTCAAATCCATTTTGTCTGGTTTTATTTGTAAGCTAGGGTTTCCTGCTTTCTGGTGGCCCCATTTTCCCTGCCAGAGAGCACACTGCATGTGTGACGCTGCAGAATTACATTGGCAGACAGGAAACCTAGAGCTTCAGAGGGGCTGAATCAGTGTGCTGGTCACACATCAGCATTATTTACTGATACAGCAGTGAGAACAGGACATGACACAGAACAGAACATGATGGATTAGATCAACTGTTGGGTACAAAAATAGCTGAGAAGGGGTGTTCAAGTGATTGGAAGATAGACTGTGGGTGTTAGCGCATATGTGTAAAACAAATGCAGTTTCTCACCACCAGAAAGGGGTGATCTGCTTAAACAAGTTTAATTGCAGCAGTACCAGAGGTCACCTGGTTCTGGGCTGAAACTTGAGTAAGCTGGGTCTAATTCCTGTGGCTACCATGGATTTCCTGTGTGAGTTAGAGCAAAAGTTGCTCTTGCTGCGTTCTCATCAGTCACTGGGGCAGGGTGTCTGGAAAGTCTGGGCACACTGGCAAGTGTGACCCACCACCTGGGGCAGCCCTGTGCTCTTCTGAAGTGCTGAGTGAAGATCCTGTGCTACATGAGGGGTGTCAGGTGTCAATGCACCACTGTGTGGGCCACGGAATGGAATCTTTGATCTTTTTTTGACCACTGTAAAATGAGGGAAGGAGACGTTGCTTCTTGTTCAGTTTAATTTCTGTCCTCCCTACTGAGTTTATTAAATAAGCTTTCCGGAGGCTAGAGACGATATAAAGGGACTGACTGAATAGTAGTCTTCCAGTAGTCTTTTTCTGAGAGTTCACAAAAATAATTCAGTCTCTCAAGTAATAGAAGAGAGGAAAAAAAAGTAAACAACAACCAGCCAACGGTGTCATGGTTAGTAGAGGTTTGAAAAATAGAATATTGATGCTATATTGAGGCAAAATTAAATTTAGAGTAGCAGGGTGTAAGCATGTGTTGCAATTTTATTCACTTACAGGGGAGGACGTTTTAAGCTCTTCAACAATTATCAGTTTTTATTGGTGGCATAGAAAGGAACCAACAGCAGGTAACAATTTGCCATCCTTGGCCAATACAGAGAGAGGTTTGGCCCTGTTTCCATACACCTTAGGCAATGGAGAGGTCCTTTTACAAGCCTGGAATGTTTCTCCTCTGAGCCATGAAGGAACTTGTCTTCCCACCTTGTGTCCGGGAATGGAAGCCCAGCCCTAGATCCTGTACACCACTGCAAGGAAGGCAGAACCTGGCATTATTTGTATAAAGGAATGAAAAGCTGGAAAGTGCTTACACCTGTACTGGCTATCCATAAGCTAAGTGGCAAAAACAGAAATTGGAGGAAAACAATTTGTGTGGGGTTTAGCAGCTGTGCTGCAGGTAGTAGAACAATGAAGTTCCAACAAAAAACTTGTTAAGGAGAAAATGTGAAATGAACCTTGGCATAGTTTAATGTAAGCAAAGACCAATTTTGAGTTTTACTATCAGCATATTTGGATGTCTGCATTTCACACAACCCCCAGGCTCTGAGCTGGTTTTGTTCAGGATATAGATGTCTAGCCTGGAACAGGAATGCTGAGCTTAAAAGACTAGTAATTCAACTTAACGTGGATCTAAGTGAATTAATAAGTCTTGTGAGGTTGCTAAAGGTACTTGGCCTGGGTTTGACCAGATGTTTCGAAGACTTCAGGCAGCCTCAGACTGACAGACCTATCCACTCCTGTACCTTGATTTTGGGGAATACCTTTTAAAGTGTGCTTTCTCTCTTTGCTTTATTGCTCCTTAGATAATTTCTCTCTTTGCTTTATTGCTCCTTAGATAATTAAAAATACTATTTTTCTTTCCTTCCCTGTTTCCTTTTCTAACTTAAAACACGACTATAGCTATTGCTTTCCCTAATTTTCACCCTCTCCTGCCTTATTCAAGAGGTGAATGTGGGGGGCCTGTGCTTCCTCCATGCCATTGCCATGTCCCATCAGTAAAGCAGAACATCAGAGAGCTCCTGGAGCTCTTCTGCCTGCAGAGCTTTTTCGTAAATCTCACCACGAGGTTACAAGCATCGAGTGCAATGAGTAAGAGCAGTCCCTGGCTGATTAGTCAGCCTTTTAAAACGAAAGCAGACACCTTCCACCCAGCCCCATTGCCGGGGGCAGGAAAAAGGAAACTGGGGAGCAGAAGTCTGAGGCCGTGCGTTGGAGGCACACGTCCCACAGGAGCACATGCTACTGCCAGGCAGAGCCCGCCCGTGCTGCGCACCACCATCCCCTTGTACGACCAAACCAGGGTTTACTCATCCAAACTATTTATTTATCTAACTGAATGCATCAAATAAATCCATTTATTTATTAAATCAATTTTTATAAACCCTTCCCCTTTACATGAATAAAGTGACAGCATATGTCCACCCCAATAGACCTTCATAAGACCAAAAGATGTAATCTTTTCTTCAATTACATTGTAAGTCATTTTCCAAAGGGGGGAAAAAAATTCTTAGATTTATTATTAGTGTGGTGGACTGTAGTTCACGCTAGATACCAAACCACTAAGAGTGTATATTTTCAGTATGTGTAATTCAATTTTTAATGACTGACTTTAACAAATACTACAGCAGTTAATCCTGAGAAAAAAGGTTCTAAGATATCTTAAAGACTTGGTCTACTAAATTTCTACCTCACTTACTCTAGTGTTTGAATCTGAGGATAAAGTAGAGGTTAGGCCTGACACTGAAGGAAAGATCTTTATTATATTTAAATGATGTTTCTTTAAAATGCATCAATTATGGTATTATGACTATGAGCCCAAGCTCAATCATGTAATTGTGATTCATGAACACAAAAGACAATTTATCAAAGAAAGTAGGATCAATTTTTGATTTAAACTTCTGTGATTCCAGTGTATGTGACATTTAGTTGTGCAGTGTGATGTGAGTTGTGTCTGTTTGGACTGTGGAGAGGGTGAGGAGGGTTAGGTTTATTTGGTTTGGTTTTTTTACCTGACTGATATTTGCCAAAAAAAAATCATGAAGTCCCCCTAACACCACTCCATGTGGGAACAAATGTTTTGGAAAGTGAAGCATTTTAATAAAAATAGTTAATGAAAAAACAAAGAAAATCTGTAGAGAAAGGATTAAGGGGATTTTACTCCTATCAAAAAATGAAGCAAATATTTGCCGCTGCCCCACAAAGGCTTCCATTTACAGAGCCCCATCTACTTCCACCTACACTTTTTTCTGGGAAAAGTGACATCTTTTGGGGAATATTTATACAAGACTATTAAAGGAAATATTTTAGACTCAATACATTTTGAGTGTTCACACAAATCAGTAATTCCAAGAAAAAGATAATTAGACCAAAACACTGCAGTATCAGTTCTTGGACTTTGAAAGCTAATGTCTCCCTCCTAAGTTTCTTGTGTCTCCCTCCCCACAGAAGTATGGAAAGATTAAAAAATACATATTCACCAAGTCACAGAGGCCTTGGAATTTCTCTGCTTCCCCTCTCTGTAATGTTTGCCATGCACCAAACACCAGGGAAGGGAATAAAGCATTTGCTATGGGCAGACTTGCAGAAATACCTGTGAAACATCTATCTCTGGTTATACCAGTGGCTGAGAAAAGAGAGAAGTTGCTCAGCACACTAAACTGACACAGGTTTTAGTCTTATAAATATGTGTAGACACAATCAGGTTTATTAAATTTTGCCTTGGGTAAGACTACATAAAAGTTTAAAGGAAATGCTAGTCATTATTGATATTTGTGGCTTGAGTTTTTAGGTTTTTAAATTAGACACAATGGGGACAGACTGTCCTGGTTCAGAGAGCTATGACTCCAATTGTAAGTGAACTTGCAAAATTTAGATGCATTCATATGCGTTCCCTTCCACTTTAAATGCATCATAACCTGGTCATCTTTCTGGACTTTTATGTTAATGCTGTAGTTCAATTTCACACTTCTGATAATAAGGGCAAGATAAGATGAAGTCTCCAGGAAATAAAATCCCCTGGTTCAGTGTCTGTAGTTGTTCAGCCCTCAGACCTTCAACTGACTTCACTGGAATCTGCAAAAATGCTCCCGAGAAATGCTCCCTAACCAAGGCCATTAATCATTGGCATGATTTTCATGTTCTTACAAATCCTGCTGACAGTGAAACAATACAGCTGCCAGAAGCTTAAGACTGTTTCTGGCTGTTAATAGCAACCAGTACATATCATAGAATGAATGTCCAACAGCCAGGGTGTTCTGTGTTCTCTCTTTTTGATCATTATTTGATTAATTTTGGTACATTCAGCTTGCATGAAGAAAGAGATACTCAGGGGAAAACAGATGACAGGCACAATGCTGCAACTTAATGTACCTTGTGAATAGCAATAAACCAGCAACTGGTCCTGCTGGTGCTGAAGTCCATGTGAGATTCATGAGATTTATAGTGCAGTGAGACTAGATGTCAGATCACAGAAGTGTTGAGAAGATTAAAGGGCTAAAAAATACCTACAAAATAAACTCATATAGTAGATTCAAAGATTTTTAAACCCCTAAAAGACCTAGATGACCTAGTTTGACATGCTGCAAAATAAAAGCTTTACAAATGTGTGCAAGTAAAACATTCTTTAGAATGCTATCCAATTTGGATTTAAAGCTTAGTACCAGTCTACTGTGTCTTAACATGGTCTTGTCATTAAACAGTGTCTCATTCTAGTTTGAACTGGTCCTGTTTTTGTATTTCTGTTATAGGCTATGATCACGTCATTTGTTGATCTGTTCCATGACAAATTAAATTGATTTAATTTCTTTGTTTCTTTATTGGTAAGGAGATTACTGGGCCCCAATTTTGGTTTTTTTTGTAAGCCTTTTAAATTTGGAATTGATGGTTTTAACACATAGAGATCAAAACTAGGGATGGTATTTATGTCCCACTTGATATGCAAGGATGTTAATACCTCTCTGCATGAATAATCAAAGTACAAAAACAAATTCCATAATCACATTTGGAGTGCACATACATATGCTGTATTGCATTTGGGGATGTTCTCATTCATTGATCCATATTTTGAGATTTTTGCAGAGTAGTTCCTGTTTTTAGAAAATATTTTTAACAAAGTTAAAATGTCTTATTGAGAGTGTTTCAAAAAGGATGCTCCTTATTTGCCAAGGTTGAAAAGAAGAACCCTTGATTTCCCCATGTCTTTTAAAGAAGAAATCTCTTGTCCTGATTTTTAAAGATACAATAGAGGTTTTTGTCAGTTTGTGATGGGGGACTATGTAAATGTTGTCATTCCTTGGTGACAAAGTGTCATTAAGTCTTGTGGAATATGAAGTCATGGAAAAGGAGAGCTATGATCAAAAATTACTGCATGCATTTCAAAATTTCTTCCTCATCCCAAGAGCCAGAGAGTGTGAGGCAGCTGCCTAAATGTATGTTCATACTGTCACTGCCAAGTGCTCTAAAATTTTGAAGGTACAGGGTTGTCAGCTCTGACATTGAACTTGCAGTTTCTGCCCTTCTGAAATAGCAACTAAGGGCAAGTAGGAACCCATTCAGAATGTAAAATAGTGCTAAATAGCTTTAGTAAATAAAAAATAATTCTCCTCCTGGATACTTTTGGTGAAGTAAAATAGTGTGTTGTGTTTCTAATCCAAGATTAGGCCTTGTGATCTGTACTCCAGGTCTTTATTGTTGTTATCCCACAGTTCTGGCTGAATTTGAGCCTGGCACTGAAGGCAAACAGGATTAAGAATTGAGGCTTTCAATATCCAGATGATGTAATAGCTGTGCCAAGTGGATGTCTCAGTCATTTCTCAAGAGGTTTTTGCTCCTGAAGCACATTTATGTACAGTCTTGACTCGTTCTCTTTGGAAGCCTTTGCCTAAGGATATCTGAACACTGACCAGTCACTTCTCCCAGAGCAGAGAAGCAAATCAGTCTCTCTGCATGTACAAAGCCTTGCTGTCCTCTGCTGGTAACTGATACAAACCTTCAAGTTTTTGAAAAAACCTTTAGGCTTGTCTGAGCCCACTTTTCTGCAAAAAGCCCACTTTTCTGCAAAAAATTTGTTGTGTCCCTTTAAACCTTGGTAAATTTGGTGTTTGTTTTATTTTTGTGCCTGTGCTTGAGTGACTTGGGTCAATGAGGCCCCAGCGTGTCTCTGACTCCCCTGCTGCTGTTGCCTTGCCAGAGGTCTGCAGGCAGCAGGGAGAGAAGGCGTGAAGGAGAAGGGATGTGGGTGCAAGGAATGGAACCTTATATAAGGGTGAGGTGGTGGGTGGAAGCAGGGTGAGACTTTGTCGTGCTAAGAATAGAAGACACCAATTTCCATAGAGAAAAGAGGCTGCCCTGGCCTCTGGGTTCTCACATCAGCTTGTTAAAAAGGGTGTTGCAAATGCTGTAGTTAGATATTTACTCCTAGACTGGGAAGATGTCTTTGAGCAGCAAAGGGGATTGTGCCCCTGCTTGGGCCAGGATGGGCAGGTGAGAAGTGGTGAGGACGAGAACACTCCAGGGTGACACAGGCCTGCAGAACAGCTGGGCACATTGGCAGAAACTTTCCATGCAAGTCACCACCTTCTTTGTGTTTTTTTGAGATGGCCCTGAAACCCTACAGTTGTGGAAATATCACAAGTATACATCTATATATAGATGGAGAGGCTCAAGTGTGGGCCAGAGTGCTATCTCCATCACCCTACCCCAAGGCAGACAAACCAAAAACAGCACATGAGGCCACAAGTCCACCCCCAGGCTGAGTAACATCCAGCCTCTGTGGGCAGAGCCAGGCGTGGGATCGCATCACCAGGACCTCAAAAACCAAAGTGCTCCAAATCAAGGAAAAAGGCAAGAGGGGGCAATGGGAAGTTGGGGGACAAAGGGTTTGGTGTAAAAAAAAACCCAAGCCAGAAATGAAAGTGTGTTCACAGAGGAAGCCACACCACTCAGACAGGTACCCGTTAGTCACAAGATAAGCAGTGGCTGGAGTGAGGAAGACTTGAGATAGCTGTCCTGGGCTCTGTTGCACCTCTACACAACCCAGCTTAGCTTGTTATCTCTGGTTATTTCCAAAAGAGGGAGGAAATATTGCAGTCATGACAAAAATAATTTTTATTCTTGCTCTTTCCTGTCCAACCTTACCCTGAAAAAATGTAAGGACAGCCCTTTTGTAACATAGATTTTAAAATTGTTTTTAGGAAGTCTGGGGGTTCATTCATAGTTTTCCCATCAAAAAGCTTCTGTTGAAAAATCCTGGCCTTGACATACAGGAACAGAAATTTTTTCAGACTGTTTATTTTTATTCCAGTCTGAACTTATCAAGGTCTTGCTGATGAATGAGGTATAAATAAGTTGAGAGCAAAAACTATTCTCTATTACAGCAATATCTGATGAAAGCCTCCTCCAGCTCTGCATCCCTGCCACCTTTCTATGCCCCACTTTGTAGATGGTTTGTGCTTAGTGTTTTACAGCTTCCTTATCCAACCTACTGAGGCAGTATTCAGCCCAGTCTGTTGCATGGGAAAAAACCAACCCAAAAATGCTGTGTTTTCTCAAAATGTTCTCTCTCTTCCTCAGGCTTTTTCAGTGAGGACTTGGCTTTCTGCTCAGCAGCTGGGAGGTGAGCACATGTTTAAACACTTTCTGAATTGGCCTTCTTTCCTGAGGAGAGGACAAGTGACGTGGTCTGTTGCAAGCACAGGTTGATAAATGGGTGCTTAGTGTGTAGAGGTCAAAGAAACTGTTAAGAAACCTTCCTTTAATTAGCTCAATATATCTTCCCTTTCTGCTGCCTCTCTTGCCATGAGTTACGAGTTATTTAATGTAGCATCAAGGCACAGGCTTATAGCTCCCATAAATGATGGATATTTCGGACCATTATTTGACAGGTCACAATCAACATTGCCTTATAGAGTATGCAGGAGAGTTTGAAAGCCACGAGTCCCAGGTACGTGAGTGCCTCCTTAGCAGAAAAATGTTTTACTGCTGTAACAGGCTGGGACACTGGGAACACAGTGGTGTGAGCCTTCAAAGGGCAGATTTTAAAAGTGAGAGAAATAGTCAAAAAGTACACATCTGATTATTCTGGCAGGAGCCAGTATCCATCTGGGTGCTTCAGCAGAAAGGAGGTTTACTCCTCTAATGGGCACCTTGGCACTCTTTTGTGATCTCTTTGAATCTGAGGCAGAGAGGTAACACAGGCACGGAGTTGGAGAGATTAGAAAGTGTGACAGGAAAGTAACTACACAGAGAATGTTTTTGAGAGGATGTAAGAGCTTTTGTTCACTTCTTCTCTTACTTTGTATTTTAGTCTTATGCTGTACCCAAACCCATAACCATTTTGTATTTTCACATTTCATTGCTAACCTTAATCAATAGCTGCAATGCACAATCCCAGTGCTTCTCCCTTGGGAGTTCAGCTGGGAATGGAAAAGCAGGATGCTGGAGAACCAGCTCTCACAAAGACAAAAGCCTTTGCTTCAAATTTGGTCATTCATGCCTGATTTCTGTGCCAGTTTTAGTGGTTTTTTACACGAAACTAGTGCTTACTGTTGTGAATGAAACAGAAGCACACCTGAGTTTAAGCTGAGATGTGGCAAGCTACTTCATATTTGAAGCATTAATTTGAAAAGACACAGAGCTTCCCTGTTCACATAATAAACAACTTGTGAATTCCTCTTTTCAAACACAAGTTCTCCTTCCTGCTCTGTGTTTTCAAATCAGTCAAAGCTGTAAGAGATGAATTTTTCCCTAAACTTCAATACCCTGAGACAGTCTTCAACCAAAGCACAGAGTGTAAACAGATGGTTCATCTTGTTTAAGGGAAGAAGTCTCATCTCATGCAGCTGTATAAAAGAAGGCTAAAGATGGCTGTAGGAGGGGCAACCCAAAAGGTCCTGGAAACAGTATTGTTTGTTACACATTGGAGTCTCTAAAAGGATGCAAAAGTAGGAGAGTACAGATGAGCTAATTAGCTGCTGGCTCAGCCAGGCCAGCTAAAATAAATGCTTTTTCTCTCTGTGCCTCCAGTTCACTTAGCAGTATCTGGATTACTGTGTTTTGCTTTCCAAAAGATCATATTTACCATGGAAGCTCAGTTACACATCTGTTCACCTTCCAGAGCTTTCCATGCCATCCTCTAATGTTCATCATGACAGCAGAAGCTGCTGTCTTGCTTGTGTCCTCCCTCTGTACCTCATACTGGCTTCCTTCTCCTTGCAAATCTGTGAGACTGTAGGGACAACGTGGGCTCTGTTGGTTGCCTCTTGGGTTGCTGATACCTGCAGTCTCCCAGAAGCTTCCTGAGCTGTCAGTCCTACCTGACAGACAAGCCTGGTGTCTTCTCCCACCGTGGTGTCTCAGAAAGAAGCTTCTATGTCCCTATAAATGTTTTTAAATAGTGTTGGAACATTGATATCCAGCATTCACTGGAATACATTTAAAACTTTCTTCAAATGTCAGGTGTTCTAATTAATAGGAGGATGGAGATGGTTCAGAACACAGCTCAAAATTTTAATGAGACCAATGCTGACTGTTCTAATTTAATTTTAAAAAGTCATTCCGTCTTAATGCCAACAGAGCTATCTGTAAAGCTGCCACAAGGTGGTACCACAGTATTTTATAAGATTTTGACATTTTTGTATTAAAACAACCATTTTCTTAGTAGAGGTGCAGTGTAGAAAAGATGAGGATGCAAAAAGATACCTTTTCTTCTATTCTCTGAAGATAATGCCCCTTTAGTGCTGCAGAGGGGCTCTCTGCAGAACTTGGCACTGCAGAGGCACCAGCAATTGTCTGTCTGACAGCACCAATTTAACAGGACACCAATGTTTGCAATGTGCTTTCCTGCCATAATTATGCAAGATGGATTTTTTAAGTGTTGAAATTTAAGCAGATTAATGTTTTCCTAACAATGATATCTGCCTAAATAAGTAAATTGTGATGTCTGTCCTGATTTTTCCCCTTCCTTCTCCCACATGTTAGCCACTCTAAGGTTCTCCAGTTTTTCAGTTAAGGACAGCTGTGCCTGGATTGAGCAAAGACATTCCCCTGAAAATGTCCGGATGTTTAAGTGCCAAGGGAGCAAGAAACCTGAATAATTCTGCTGTCTGGGAATAAAGCACCAACTTTTTGTCCGTGTCAGGTGGGGTCAGTGGCCACTGGAGTACAGGCAAAAGGGAATTCTTTTATGGTGGAAGTCCAGCAGCTGTGCCAGTGAGGATTACTCCTCTGGTCCATATCTGAGTATCCAGTTTCATGGGAATTCTCTCCTTTCCCTTGGAACCAACACTGACAATCTTTACAAAGCTTCAGAATGTAGTGTGTAGCTGTGAGCCCATTCCTCCAGTCCCTTGAATCACCTTCCATGTGACAAGACACATTGTGTCCTTTGGTTTTAAGCTACTTTAAAATTCATGCTTCATATCTCCTTGACTGAGACACCATATTTATGCTCTTCTCTTTAATGTTTCTTCATAAATCAAATCTCTGTAGCTCTAATTACCCAGTCACTGACTTCCTGCATCTCTCAGATAACTGAGGTGTCTCCAATTTAAAAATGCCAATGTATGGAAATTTTAGATAGCAACAGTTCTCTGCCTGTTGCATGCTGATAGGATTTTTAAAAAGAAATGAGACCTAAATAGTTCCAAACTGCAGCATTCTAGATGTGTATTGAGTTCTGGGACTCTGTGTGCGTCTGTATGTGCAGATCCCTCTGAACTGATGTCAGCCTTGAAGAGAAGCTCAGTGGGTTGTTCTTAATGCAAGGCCATGTCCCTCTAATTGGATTTCTGGATTCTGTGCTCTCATTGAAACCTAAAGGGCCATTGTATAAACGTTATCTATGGGCTCAGATTGATGGCTTTGGTGGGAGTTAATGCAAACACGCGAATAAACAAGTTCCTGCACCAAGGCACACAATGTCTTTCAAGAACATTGCTATGAGCTAACACCTGCCCAAGGGCTGCATTCCAAGCTCTTTCCTCAGTTATATTGGCTTAACATTTCTAAAGCATTATCAAGCATTTATATTTCTCTGTCATTATCCTGCTGCCACTATGCAGCTTCTCTGGAATTACATTGTACCCACTTCCCTTTTTAGTGCCAGCAGATTCAATTTGCATATGAATTTCCCTCGCTTTTATATAATTGAAGAATTTATGAGATCTCTAGTAGGCTGTAATTCCTTTTGTCATTTATCTATTGTTCATATGGTCTGCCAACAAAAGATCAATCCCTCAGTTAATTCTAAATACACAATTTTTAAAAAAATTAGTAGTAATACAAAATAATATTGAAATGCATTACAAAAATAAGACATGAGATACAATTTTCTTGTACAGTAAAACCAGACAATTTTGTAGCACAGGCTGCAATGTTTTGTAACACTTTGTGAACACTTTTGCTCTGTAAACACTTCAGTGAGAAACAGCCCTTTGGAAATTAAAGTTCATCAGACAATTCCTATGCATAAAACCCTGCTTGTACAGAGTGATAGCAAAGTGTGAATTTATTCATATTTCCACCCATTCTAAAAGGAAACAAACCAAACAGCTCCCTTTAAGAAAGAAGCAAAAGGGTTTATTTTTGTAATTATTAAACCCATAGGTACTGTTGCCCTGTAAAATGCATTTTTAGGTTATAAAGTAATAATGGTGGTAGGCATGTTTTTTTATTAATTTGCTTCACAGAAACCTGGGAAGATTTTTATGAGCTTTTTTTAAGAACCAGAATCTTCCATTTGTGCCCTCCTTTACCATTCCTCTAATTCCAATTTCTGTCCAGTATACAGACTTATTACCTGACCATGCATGGCAAACAAAACCCAGTTTTAGTCCTAATAAAAATGGGAGAACAAGCTTGGAGGATTGTCGCATGTCCCGGCTCGATGGTGACAGTGGTGGGGGGCAGTCCCCCTTTTCCAGGGCTCTGCAGAATCCCAGCTGCCAGTGGAGCTGCAACGCGGAACAAAAAGGCAGCAGCAGCAGCCCGGGCCTGGGGCGGCGCTGGGTCACTTCATTTGATGCTCCACTCCCCGAGTCTCGGGGTCCCAGGCAAGAGCTGGGGGCAAAAAGCAGCTGATAAAGGGGGGCAGGTCTCAAGGGAGGATACAATGTTCAACTGATCAAAAGCACTGGGGGTGGAACACAAGGGTAAGGGATACAAGGCAGGAAAACTGCTTGGGACAGGAGGGGTTAACAGCTGGGTGTGGGAGGAAGGGGTTTGAAACTTGGCAGAAAAGCAGCTAAGTAACAAAAAGATAAGAAACCTGGCTCAACTGAATAACAAAGACAAGTCTGTAAAACCAGGGGGACAAAAAAACCAAAAAACTACCAAAGTACAAATCAAACAATAACCTTCAAAATAAAAACACAATACGACAGAGGATTACCATTAACAGGCGGCTGCAACCAGCAAGGATATTTTTAAAACATCAAATTATTCTCTATTTAAAATTTATGCCAAAATGCAATATTGCTATGAAAACCAATGTCTTTGTGACTAAAAAAGCATTGTCACTGCAGAGGGATCCACATAAAGGGTGGGAAAACTGGAATAAGGGATAAACATCAGGAAGTATAAAGTATGATCCAGTTTGTTCTGGTAATTCCTGTCTCAGAAGATATAATTTCCAATACTGAGTCATTATTAACAGTGAAAAACATTTGGGGCTGTAAAAGGTGCCAGCATTAATGAGTCTGTCTAGTTTGGAATATGTTGGACTTGCCATTTGACATGAGAAGATACCATGTCACAAAAAACCCCTTCTATGCCATTTATCAAGCGACAATTTTCATTTTATTCCCCTAAAAATCTCAGCTCTGGCAAGAAATTCAGTAAGTACAAGAGCTTTTTGCTAGTGCCATTTTATCCTATGACAACAGGCAAAATGACTGCACGGAGATCAAAATCCAGTCCATTTGTTCTGGAAATTAAATTCTAATCAATTTGAAGCTATTCCCATCATACAGTTGCTGATGACACTTCAAGACAAAGTGGTAGCACTGTGCAAATTCAAAATGGGTTTGAAATGAGATCAGTCCCTTCATGGTGAGGAGCCTGGGTAAGAGACCAGGGAAACAAAGCGCAGAACTCAGGAAAATGCTGGTGTTATGGGCAGCAGTCTCCTACTACCAGGTAAAATGCCATGGGCTGACATCTCCTCATTCATGCAATGTTACTTTACAGTGTCAAGAGCATTTCTTAGGTTCTCTGTTGACTGCCCATTCAGCCCGCATTTGCCTATGCATCTTTTCTCTTCAATATAACGTTTTACATAACAAACTAGTTCAGCCTTTCAAAGGAGCTTCTCTTGTTCTGTGATGTGAAGAATGAGCTTTCTTGAGTTTGTGATGCTTCCACTTCTTCGTCTTCTTTCTATTTTATATAATCAATCTAGAAGTAAATGCCCTGGGAACCCTGGGTATTTCCCAAGGTTGATGGCAGAAATATCTATAAGCAGATGAGAATAACTATTAATAACATTGTTTATGAGTGGTGGGGGCTTAAAGACCAAGGCCTCTGTAGCCTGTAGTTAATGCAGTGCAGGTATTCTGTATTTTGGCAGGATAAAACATAATGCATTTTAATAAAAGTCTTTTTGCAGATGGAATTTGGTTAAGAATTGAAAGGTGAATCCACTGCAGCTCAGCCTTTGAATGATTAACCAGTGTGGGAGACTGGGCTAGGAAATCTCCCTGTATCCTGTCTTGCTGTATTCCCCATGCAGTTGGAGTCATGGAGGGGTTTCTTCAACACATTTTTTTGTCCAAAACACCAAATCATTTAACTTCATTATTTCTTCTATTCTCTCCATGAAAACATGGCATTTAGAAGCACAGCAAACTTGAAATTATTCAAGAAACAATTTATTTATGGATTGCCCTCCTCCTCTTCTTCCCTGGTTTATGAGCCTGTAAGTTGCAACCACTGTATTAGGAAAAAAATGTTTTCCCTACTGTTTTTACTGAGTACTTGCTTTTGTTTGTCTTTCCAGGGCTGTTACGCATAGTAGGAAAACTAGTCATAGAAGTAAAAATAACCTCCATGCAAACCTAAATGGAAACAGATATGGATTGAGAGACAAATCCAGCTCTACTCATTTTATATGCAAATAACCTAACCCATGCGATACAGGGAAAAAATTAAAAGGCAATGTCTCTTTTAGTACAGAGAAATTATGACATGAAATCATGACAATTTTGCAGCTAGAAACCATAGCAACAATATTAAAAAAAAATAAAGTAGGGAAGCATTTGATCTAGTATTGACTCGTTTTTCTTACTAAAGATCAAAGCATCCAGGGCCTTCTTTGAAATATGTAATAATACATTGAGTCTAATTTCCAAGTCCTAATATTATAGAAGTTGAAAAGATGGGGAAAAAATGAAAAAGAAACTTTGCTGGGAGGTGTTTTTTTCTCAAAATGAACAGCTTAAGAATACTTAAAGTAGAGCTTTTAGTGATAATTTTAGTGCCACTTGTCAGTTCTTCAAAACACTTTCTGTTACTAAATAAGTATTTCCAATAAAATTCAAAATTACCACATCAAACAATTACCGCTCCTAGGCAGCACATATTTACTGAATGAAGGTGAATATGCATGAGGATCTCTTTTTCATTACTCTATTTCATTTTGTCTTAACAAGCACAGGCTGCTTCTTGAGTTACTTGAGACCTTGAATTGGTGTCAACAATCGTGACAATGCCTCTCTACATGGTTTTCTCCCTGCCTCGCTTTTCAGTAAACCAAAAGGCAGAAAACATGCTTCAATTTCAGATACATAATGTGCTTTAAAATTCCACCAGCACTGCAGAGTGTAATTATCCTCCAGAAATAAAGATATTACAGTGATTTCATTAATTTAATTCCCCTGCCTTGCCTTTGCAGGAGTCAAATTACAAATGGTAGCTTTCCCTTTCTAAGATATAGCAGTAAAGTCTAGATGTAGCACCTGCTCTCCCCAGAATCCAGGGAGTTTTTTTAATCAAAAATGGTTAATTTTGGCATGTAGTCTTCAGAATTCCTGGAACTTTTATATATCTAGTTCAGGCTGAATTTTATTGTCTTGTGTCTGATATAACCCCCACAGAGGTGAGCAGGGGCCCTTCCCCTGGTTCATGGGCATCGTTCACATGATTCCTCACAAGGTGGAGAATCTCTAAAGGTGTGTGGTGCAGAGAGAAGATAAAAAACAGGAAGTCACTCACCAACTTTGACATGCACATGTAGGGAAGTTGTCAAATGGAATGTTTTGTAACTGCTGCTCACTGGAATGGTTTGGCCACACCGGTGTCATTTGTATTTGGATAAACTGCAGCCGTTGCTGAAGCTGCTTCTGCCTCTTTCTGTGACTGAGGTTCATTTCAAAAGATGAATCCTTCAGAAGAGCTGGGCTGGGTCAAGAATCAGCCGCCGACGTCTCACCAAGAGAGAGCTTTACATACAGAAAGTAAGGGCAGTGTGAGAAGGGCACTGTTTTCCCGGTGGAGAGCTCAGGGAGGAAGAGGATGAGCAGGGTGTGGGTGAGCCATGGGGACAGGGCCCTGGGCTCTGACATCAGTCCAAATGCCTCAGGAGAGCCTTGCACTGAAAATGGCTCGCTGAAAATCCTCCTCCCAGATTAGGAGCTTAGGTTCTTAGAGTGATGGTTGTCTTGCTTAGCAGCAGATACTGCTCCAGGATTTCCACCTCCTGATCTTTTTTGTTTGGATCAAGATCCAAACAAAAGCCTAAGAGATTCTGGTGCAAAGCCTGTAATTATGTGTGTCTGTTCAAGTACACTTTTGCATTACAGTGTTAGTAGAGAATTTTCTGGTAAAAGAGGAAATACTGAGTTTTCTTCTCCAAAATTTACAGAAATGTGTTGAATTTAACAAACCTTTGACAACACATACCAAAGAGTGTTATATAATCCTGTCTGCAGCTGAAAATACACCTGCCTGCCTTTAATTTGTTGTCCTGAGCTTCAGAACAATCCTGATATCCATCCTGTGTTGAGGACTAATTTGCACTTATTATCTTTATGTACATGCCTATTATTTTTCTATGCATATTTTATAAATATAAATGTAAATGTAAATATAAACAATATAAATATATGAATAGAATGAAAACATAGACGATATGCCTTGAAAATTAAACCTGGGACGGTCCTGTCACGATGTAAGTATGATGGATGTGGTGGGATCTCTGAGTCTAGATGCTGTTGGAGCTTTAGGATTGGCACTGCATGAAGAAATTGGGATTTTTTTTTCTTTAAATATGTGGTTTTCACTTTGCATTTTTTACTCTCATTTATATTTGGTAGGATTTTTTGGTAAACCCACCTTTTTGTGCTGACCAAGATTGAGTCTTTTTGGCAAAGTTCAATCTAAATCCTCTAAATCACACTTCTGTTCTTGGCCTTTCTTAAGTCAAATTATCAGAGCTTGAATGATAAGCTGTGACCTTTTTTTAGTGATGTAGGAGTATGAAGCAGCAGTTTTAAACCTAGGAAATAAAGAGAAATAAAGACTACTGCCTCCCATCTTTCACAGCTGGGTGTTTTCAAACACTTTCTGAAATAGATCTTTTATAATGCTTAAATGATAAGTTGCATTACAGAAGTTTTCAGAAATTTGATTGCTAAAATCCAAACCATTTCAATATGCTGTACATGCTTCGGTGTAATTGCATATGATATAGGCAGATAGTTCTCTGAGAGTTTGAAAAATTACTTGTGAATGGCAACCAAATTTCCTTTAGATATGTATTAATTTATAGTGATAATTTATTTAAATTCTCCAAGTTTCATCTCATGTTTAGCATCTGAAAGAGATTAATAAAAATGTTTTGAGGCTTGATCAACAGCAAAAGTTTCATTAACTTTGTGAATTAGAAGTACCAAAGTTTTCATGAAGAGGTTATGAAAGAATTAGTACTGTTAATTCATTCTTGAGTCAGGGATATACCCCCTAGAAGTGCCATTTCTTTACATTTCTCGTAAAAGCATTATAAATTAATTGAAAACTTGTTAAAATTATTCATGGTTCTTCACAGTGTAATTATTAAAATTAATGTCATATGTGAAAATGTCAAGAATTATCACCTCTTTTAACAATAACGGTGCTGTTGATAACAGCATCAGCCAGACATAGTGTGGACATCATGCTTTGTGATACTGTTTTCATGCAGTTATCAGAATAATGGCACATGTTATTTTTATCATGTTTGACTATTTTATATATGCTTGTATCTTCTCCTTAAGCTGTGTTTTCAAATGGCCAGGAGCTGGAGCTCCCTGACAGCCATCATTCCGGCACCTTCTATCTCTGCTGGGGTAGAGCCAGAAGTGGGAGGATTTATAGGGGCACAGAGAGAATTGTGAGATTTCATTACCACCCATTTGTTTTCAAGCACTTTTTTATCCTCAGCTTCCAAAAGATAGGTAGCACAGAAATTTTGAGTTTCTACTTGCTTGACCTTGACCTACTATGAAAAGTGGTGTGATCCCATCTCTTCCTTTCTGTGGGAATTTTCTGTTCTGAAAACGTAAATGGGGTTTGTAGGAAGGGAAGATGACTTGCTACACTTTTGAGTAAATGCCATAATTTGGGCCCCCCTGGCTGATGCCTGCACTGTGACTCCAGGCAGCAGAAATGGCCCCAAGGCTGCAGTGCAGGCAGGAGGAGTGATTGTCCCCAGAAATGTCACTGTGAGATCAGAGGCAGCTGTGACGTGGCCAGAGGAGCCCACATCCTCCTTGCAGCTTAACCTCAGCCTTCCTATTCGTTTCTCTACTAACCACCGGTACTGGGGAAGAATGAAAAGCAGACAGCAAAAATTAAAACTAGGTGATAGACTAGAAGTTGAGTATCAAAGAGCAGATATTTTTCACGCTGCCTGCTTAAGATGTGGCGGGATTTTAACCTCAGTTCATAACTTGAGGAGTGTATTCAGGCTTTCAGGCTACTTAATATTCTTTATGGTCTAAATGACTTGGTTCCTTAATGTAGTTTGATAAAGTGGGATATTTTGCATAGAGGACTGTTCGGGTTCAGGGCAAATTTGGGAGAGAACCCCCAAAGGGGTTCCTCTAGAAAAGCAGATTTAATTGGCCCCTCTCCCAACTGGTTCAGGAGAAAATACTTCTTTGGAGAAAAGTGGAAAAACCTGTTTATTAAACAATAAAACCTAAACAATATTAAACAACAAAACCCCTTGCTGCTCCAAAAGAGATGACAAACCCAGAAAGTCCCCTCCCGGGGTTGCAGTTCAGCTCACTCAGTCTCTCATCAGTCCCTCTGGCGCTGGAAATGCCGCGGCTCAGGCCCGGCCCGGTGGCCGCAGGTGCGAGCTGCCGGTGCTCTG
>JAYDZK010000006.1:30649114-30663112 GCA_034509185.1 Euphonia xanthogaster | reverse complement strand
TTCTTTGCCTCAGCTAGCTAAACTAACTAAAAGCAAAGGAGAGCTCTGTCCTGCTGTCTGTCCATCCGCAGACAACAACAGTCGAGGAGCAGGAATGTGGAGGAGCGAGTGCAGTGTCTGAAAACAAACTGCTGCTTCTTCGCTCTCTGGAACAAGTCTTAAAGGTGCAAAACTTATTATCCAGCATAAAGAGAACAGATGACTGGGGATAAAAGCATCATATAGTCAACCCAGGACAAGGATGTGGTGGTGTGTAGAAGGTACGAGCAGAGCTCCAAACAGGGCAAGATTCCTGGAGATTTATGCACTTCAAAAGCTTCTAATTAAAATTAAAGATTTTTTTTCTTCTTGATAACTTTTATTGCTGTCTCTTGTATTTAGAATTTTTTTTCATAGCAAAGATTATTTTTTTAAAATATTTTTTCTTCAATACCATGACACAACTCTCCTCCTTTCATCTAAATATGTGCAATAAATCCTTCAAGAGCAGTGAATTTGATCAGTGTGTGTATCTGTAAACACCTGAAGATTGCAGGTTCCAATCATATCTTGCTGGTTTGAAAGATAACACCATGATTAAATCTTGATTTACATGTTTACTTGACAGCCTAAAACTGTTTCTTATGCCTGCTTTTCTGCTTATCTGTATTTTATTGAAATGAAATTAGTAAATGAATTTCATTGGTAGCAATTAATTAAATTATTTTGTCATATGTGGGGGGACAGTACCACCAATATATTTGGAAAAGCAAAGAAAATTAATTAATTGAAAATGTACAAAGGAAGAGTTACTCAGTTGTGGTTTTCTTCCCAAATGCCTATGCCATTAATAAAAGAGACTTTTCAATAAAAATTAAATTAACACAAAGAAACTTGAAGACCTTCTTATTGAAGACAATTGTATTGTGAAACATTCATTTCCTCTGAATGCCAAGAACATTTATTATAAAGCAGCTGCTTATTTATTAAATATTATCATAGTGTGTTGTCGACCGTATTTCTATGTCTCCTGTTTTGAATTAGCATAAAAACAAGTTTAAAAGAGGATTGAAAAATTTTTGCAAGCTTCAGATAAGATGACAAATGAAGGAGTAAATGTATTCAAGTCTCCTGAAAGGGATTTACTTTGGAGGCTGTACTTCTAAAGAGGAATCAACAGCAAACAAGAAACCCAAAACATTATGCTTAAAAATCTTAAATCTCTGAAAAATGAAGCAAACACTGGGAAAAAAACAATGGCAAACTCTTTTATTAGGAAGGTAGCTCAAGTGTCTAGCATATTCCATCCTGCTTCTTCAATATTTCTCTACTTTTATTGGAAATCATCACGTGCAATTTGTACTTAAAAACAAGCTGGCACAGGTGATTCTTGAGAGTGGCTTCTGCAATCACTTTAATAATGAATAATTATCTGTACTGAATTGCAGTGGGAGACATTATCAATTCCTAAAGCCTCAGTGTTTTTCCTCACAGAAATGGCAGCCATCTCTTCTGATTTCTGTCCTGGTACTTCTTCACCAGTTCCTTGTACACTTCTGACCTCAGAAACCTGGGAAAAGAGTCCTTTGCCATGAGACAGTAGATTGAGCTCTGAGCAGCATCGAAGCAGTTGAGGGTGGGCTCAGAGATGTTCTGGGAGATGTCATTTTTGGTATGGAAGTCAATATTAATCTGTAGGAAGAAAGGAGTATGAAAGCAGTGTCAGTTTGCTCAGAAAGCTGAGGTCTGTCTGTGTCCAGGACAAAAGCTGCATTTGAATTTCCTCCCAAATAACCTGACTGGTGCAAATAAACAGGAAGCTTGTCCCTTCCTTTTCTAGAAGACTGAATTCTTCATTTTATTTTGCTCTTAAAAAGATGGCATCACTGAAAAAAAGAAGGAAAAAACTTGCTTTTCCTTCTCATCTTTCTGCCAAACCAAATCCTATGAAGGACTGACTACCAAAGAGTGAATTACAAGCAAAGAGACTCAGCATCATTTTAGACTTTGGCCCTATGTATTTTTAAAGGATTTTTTGTTTTTAACAATAATGAGATGCATTTCAATCATATGTAAGACATGGGAACGTTTAAAGCACTCTTTCTAGCAAAAACATCAGTGCAAATGTTTAAGGTGCAGAAAGTGAATAATGATTAATAAGCAATTTATTCTTTCACAGTAAGCCTTTTTGAAATAATTATAAACTTGAATTCTGTGATGGAAATTTTTGCATTCTCATCATGTCAAAAATACCTACACAAAAGAAAAAATGCAATCATAAACCTACTAATGTTCTGGTACATTGAATACAGAAGAGATGGTGCTTACTGCATTACAAAAAATGATTAGAGAAAACAAATTATATTGAGCATAAACTTCTGGCAGAAATTTCAGAAGATGAGGTAAACTTATTCCCAATGTGAAGAATGTAAAGAATGTGTAGTGTAAACCATAACATCTTTGCTTCACAGAGTTGCACAGGGTATTTATCTGGTAAATAATGGACATTAAAATGGGAGTTACAGCCAGGCTGAATTGTATTTTCAGTCATTCTTTGAGGTCTGGATCTGAACTTTCCACTTCATCCCTATCCTCAGTACCCAAAGCACACAGAGAAAAAAATCTTTACCTCCTTTGGAGCATCAGCTTGTATAAAGTCAGAATAAATCTTCTGGGCTTTCAAGGCGATCATGGTGGAGGATTTGGTTTTCTTGAAGTCCTCGCAGGCCAGCCAGAACTCCACATTCTCCTCACTGAACTCAGACTTCAAAAATGTCCGAAAAGCTGCCAGGCCCTCTGGGGAAAATGCATCAGATAGTGGATGGAGGAAAATTGAAAGGCCAGTGCAATTTATGTGCGTGTGTGCATGTGTGTGTGTGTGTGTGTATTTTTTTCTTTTTTTTTTTGCAGTATGTTTATAGTGTAACCTATGTATCTGCCCCTCTTTTACATGACACCCAGCAATCCGGTTTGAGAAGCTGCTGCAGGGAAATAAATAGAAGATTAAACTACAGTGCCAATAAGGGGACTGCTAAAAGAGTTTTTCAGTGAGTTGCCAACCAAGGATTGCTCCCAACAGCTGCCTGCTGTGGTTTGGTCTCTTTAGCACTGGTACATTTGTTAAAAGGGGATCCTGGAGGTTTTGGTTTCAAAAGGATTTGTAGTGGCTGAGAAGTCAGAGATTTGAGGCTGACTCCTAGGCTGAGAAGCAAATAGAAATGTAGGTCACACTGTGCTAGTGTGCTTCCCCCACAGCTTAGGTTCCCTGCCCAAATGGGGCTTCCATCTCCTTGCAAGGAAAGATTAAGACCTGGATAAAAGATGGACTCCTTGTTACTTTTGTTACTTCTTTGTTCCTTTTTTTTTTTTTTTCACTTTGAAGGGATAAAAATGAAACAAATAAAGGTTTGTTTGGAATAAATGGTTTTAAAATTAATCCAAATCAGAAGCTCTGAGTAAAGAAAGCTGACAGTACCTAAACTTAGTTGTGTGAGTCAAGTTAGTGCTATCCAGGAACAGTGTGGAGGCATCCCAGGGTCCAGGCCACAATATTACTGCTGAGAAATGGGGCAGGAGCAAGGAAATTTCCAAGTTGCATGTCGTTTGTGGTGTCAGGTCTGTAGAAATGGCATTTCTAGGAGAAGTGACTTTAGATATGTCATTTTTTTGTTTGACTGGAAGTCACTGCACAGTGCACACATTTCTCAGGAATACCTAACGAAAAGGTTTGTGGTTTTGTGAAAAAAATATGAAAAATGAAACCACTGCAAGGGGAATTTAGAAGTTAATTAATAAAAACTATTTCATAGCATTTTTGCCTGCCCTTGAGCACTGGCCAGAAGGTATATTGTGTTTGCAGCTTGGACAAACCTCTCAGGATAGCAGCTCCCCCACCTCCAGCAGCAGCTCTGGTCAGTTCAGTGCATGTGGGGAGCTGAATGGAGAGCAGTGTGAAAACCTGGCAGAAATGTTTGGCAAATGGAATGACAAGTGTTTTAAAAACACATATGTTTTTCCATCACTTCTTACCTTTATTGGATAGTACTGTATCCACAGACTCAGACCAGGCCATGGTTTCCCCAGCATTTGACCTGTGGAAACAACATCTACCCTTGAAAATAGCATTGTGGTCTCTGCCCTGTGCAGCCTGGGGTGGCTGAGAGCCTATGGTGTGGCTGGCTGCTTGGGAGAGGGGCTCCTACCCTACACACAGCAAAACAGGGATATTGGCACTGCTGACTCGATTATTCATCTTGGAAATACTAGTAATGCTTGCAGCTGGTGGAACTCTAATAAAGCACAGGAGAGGTAGGAATGTTCTAGAGAGTGCACTGAATTTCTTCTTGAGTTCAAAAGGATTAGGCATTAATTTATATGGCACTTTTTTCTTGTAATGACAGGAATTATCTAAAAATATTACCAAGCTAACACTAATAGGAAACATGGGCCTCAAACAAGCTTCTCAGCGGCATAAATAATTGAGTAAATTCATAGTTTTGAATCTTTCACTGCAACTTGCTGTAGGCTTCTGCTAGATATGAGGGCAAACACTTTCTTCTGTATAAAATACTGCCAGTTTTCTTAAAACAAACCCCACAAAAAAACCCAACCAGCCAAAAAAAAAAAAAATCCCACAAACAACTCAGCATTAAAAACAATCACAAGCACTCTCAAGTTCTGTAAAAAACATTTGCTGTTCCAAAGGGGGCTCTGAGAGCTCAGCTATCAAAACCCTGCTCTCTGAATTACAGAGGTTGGTTTGAGAGCTGTGTTCCACATCCACCTCTCAGCATTATCAGTAATGGTATTTTGGAATTGCAAATTTATAAAGAGATCATATAACAGTGTCATGATATTATGTGGCTGTAGTTATAATTATTACAAGGGATGGTGACAGTGACACCTTAAACAAGCAAGCTTTTTTGTAGCTCTCCACTTACTTGTATCCAGAGTGCAAAAATTATATTTAAGCAAGAAAAAAAATTGTGCATATTTATAAGTATATATAAAGAAATACATGAGGGAAGCTGGAGTGCAAATATAGTAAGTCTGGGAAAACACAAATCAAAACCAAACATAGCATTATGTTGTACTTTGTGAGACATCATGTGGTGATGGCATTAATCAGCAGAGAATTTGTTTTAGCAACAATAAGAAACTTTTATCAAATATATGAAAAATTTTCAGGATTTTTATTAAATGTTTACTGGCTTTCTTGTCAAGTAAAAAAGCGAAATGAAAGACCAGGATAAACCGGACAGTTTTGCTTTTTGTTCTTATGGGTAATGTTAGTTGTTTTAATATTTACTCACCACTCAGAATGATCTCACTGACCGTGTGGGATTTACTTGAATGGAAATGGCAAGCAGAATTGACAATAAGGAATCAGAATAGTCATATCCCCTTCAAAGGGGGAAGGAAAATAAAGTTGTACAGATTATTCAGACTTGGTCATCCCATCACATACATCTCCTACCATTAAAATAGCCATAAACAGCAACTCACTTCACTGGCATTTTTTGTTCCACTGTCTGTCTGACTATCTCAGGGAAGGCAGTTTCTTTTTCTGATTGATCTTCAAGCTGAAGGTACTGCAGGAACAATACAGTTAGCATGTGAATAACCAAACAGGACAATGCACACTGACAAACTTTCTCAACTTTTTCTTTAAAACTATTTCTGTCAGAAGTGTGCCCTATTTTTAAGCAGTGCCACTCTCACCTAATGGTGGCCATAATACAAAAGGAATGGGGGCAATGGCAACACATTCCTGCCCAGGGTCATGGGTGGTGGAGCAAGTCCAGAGTAGGGCAGCAGGTGGTGAAGGGGCTGGAGCACAGGTCTGATGAGGAGCAGCTGAGGGAGCTGGGGTGTTTAGCCTGGAGAAAAGCCCCAGAGGGGCCCTTATTACTCCCTAGAACTGGCTGAGAAGGGATTGTAGTCAGCTCCTGGTCTATGTAATTTGTCTCTTGCTCTTGACAATTATTTTTTCATCCCCAGCTCTTTTCTTCCTCTGAATAACGCTTGCTGTCCCTCACTCTCCTGAACAAGCAGGCTTATTTATTGATTTCTTGCCCCCTCCAAATCTTGTCCTGAGGCCAAATCCTTTACTCAGATTACCCAGATTCCTGGTTCTCAATGTCTCCACTTGGCATAAACTTCCAGTGGTTCAGGAACTGGGATCCCAGCTCTCCCAACTTGCTGACTCAGGGATTTTTGTCTTCTCAGTTAAAATATTTTACACCTAAGAAATATTTTACACCAGAGCAGTCTTCGGAGTTTAAATCCAATTTGATTTTCCTCTGTGGTACAGTCATGAGCAAAGCTGCCTCCTGCCTGCCGGAGAACATCTTTCTTATTTTAGCCATGTCCATCTTCTAAGAGCAGAAAGAAAAACCCAAGCACCACATGCCATGTTTCACCCTTAGTAATGTTAAGAGGTTATTCCTTATCCTTACCCTTTGTAGATCTGTAAAAGAAGTTTCAGGCCAATCTATTTGATGAACTTCACATGGGACAAAAAAAAAAGCAGTGAATCTGGTCAATTGTGCTGCAGGAAGATGAAATCAGATGGAAACAGATATGGAGAAGTGCATTACTGGGACAAGCAGGAGAATTGAACTGTCTTGCAGGAGAAGAATGAAAGACCAGTTTGTCTCTAAGATGAAAGCAGAGAGGAGCTATGATTGCCCTCTGAATACAGAGAGATAACCTGGTGAGAAAAAATAATTATTTTAGCATAATGGTTATATCGACAAAAGCAAAAATGTATAGAAGCAGCCAGTGAACAAATTCAGACTGGAAACCAGAATAAGGGTTCGCAAACCGTTGTTTTTTGCAGTGTCCTAGTAGAATTTTTTGCCCTCTCTATTATTCTGTACTTTGAAGATAGAGCTTCATATATTTATGAGATTATTTTAAATTGTTGTCTTCATTAATAGAATGCTAGAAATTATGACCTAAGATGCCCTTTTAATCCCACATATTACTAAAAAATATTCTCGGCAGCAAGATACTAATACTTTCTGTAATTCCTTAGCTTTGCATCTGCTTGCTTCTAAACATTATAGCAGAAGAACAGAAATGTTAATTGGTAATTTTTTCTTATTTAGAGAACATCCTGTGTGCCAGAGTGGACCAAAAGCCTTTCAGGCATTATGCTCATGAGACACTAACTTCAGCATCTTAGAGCTGGGGAGAAAACTTTCAGCATCTGCCTTGACATCAAATCCTTTGTGCCTGATTCAGCCCCAGCTTTGAGCTTTGGCAGAAGGAAATAAACATCATACAAAATCCAACCGATATTTATCTGTGGAGCTTCTGGCAGGTCAGAGCATAAACAGCTACAATTTGAATTTTTTAACAGTGTAATGCCAGAAAAGTCAGTCCGGTTGTGAGGACTGAGGTGACATTAAATTAGGCAACTCATAATTTATGGCTGGCTCTCCTAATTTTTCAGTGTTTACCCTGTGTCTAATCCCAGTGGTTCTTCTATTTACCCACCTTAGAACTGTGGCCATAAATTGATTTATTTTACGTTATTAAAAGGGGTATTATCATTGCTATAGCATAGTTCCATTAACTTCTGTAAAACTATGAGAGGGAAGGCTGAGGACCTGTGCCTATTTTTTCTTAAAATCATCAGATGATATACATTTATTTCAAAACAAAATTCCAGATAGTGCCACACATGCATTTTTAAAATTTCTACCTGATAGCCTGTTATCTGAATGAAGCAGACATGAACATCTCTTCAAGATTTTTCAGGACTGATGGATATTTTTGAAGTCAGTCTTAGCAGCCCCAGAACTATGCTAAAACCCAGGAATATTCTACACACACAATAAATGGATGGATGCAGTCAGATTGCTTTTGCATTTTATGGGGTACTGCTCACAATCCACAAAACCACAAGGAAGCTGTGAGGGACTCTCATCACTGTACAACATTCTGAGCAGTCAGTGACTGCTCTGTCTATGCAAGCTGAAAATATTTCAGGTACACATCAGGTTAATAGAATTGTTGTGATATTTGTACAGGGGCAATGAAAATAAGCTCACTAACCAAAGGTAGGCATAGCCACTTCTTCCCATAGAAACCAGCTGGTTGTATTTCTCTGTACTTCCTCTGCTTGGAACTTAATAGTGTCTGGAAGGAAACTCTGATATTTCACTGAAATATCATATGACAAAAAGTGATCTTAGTATTAAAACAAATGCATCAGCTGCTTGTGCAAGTGTGTTGGCTATTCATAATAAACAGCATCAAGCAAACAAAATAAAATATGTAGTAGAAATTTTCCAGTAGGCTGGAAATTGCACATAGAATTTGTGCTAATCTTTTTGTGAATCTGGACCCAGCTGTCACACAGAGTTATAGCTGCAGTTCAGTCCTAGCTGGGACTGGACCTCCAGAGTTACTCAGGCCCTTACTTGCTCAGCTAATTGCAGGGTATTTTTCTCTTTATCTGTCAGGCCTGTGGCTTAACCTTCCAGTACTCTGAGGACTGGGCTATGGATTTCTGAGTCCTCTTCCTTTGATGACATGGGAGAGCTGAAACTCTAGAAAAGGGAATGTAGATCTGAATGAACGTTCCCAACTTTGCCAGTATTACTTGCTAAGGACCCCACATTTATTAAATATTTAAATCCCTAGAACTTTTAGGCTCACAGCTTGACTTTTACTGATGCTCACCTTTTGTTCTTTAACTGTCTTTAGGCATTAGTTTTGCTAAATTATCTTCCTTTATGAAAAGCTATTGGCTGTTGTGGGCCATAAGACCTGTAATTTTTTATTCATCTGACCTGGATACCAATCAGAATAGACAGTCTAAAGCAATGCTACATATTCAAACCATTGCTTTATTAACCTAAGTAATCATTTCCATTTACACACATTCCTAAAAGGGCTGCCTTGTACTCACCTGAGCACAAAATGAGAAAAGCTCACACTCTCCAATGGATGTGCTGGTGTTTCCCAGCAGTTAAGTGTGTTAATGCTCCTCAGCACTTGGCCTCTGTTAATTCCATTCCATTCCATGCAGAGATTTGCTTGGGTAGTGCTGGCTTGTACAAGGTAACCTCAGCAGAAAAAAAAATTAATGTTCTGCTGCCCTGAGCAGTCAAAGCCCATGGGGACTTGGGTGTATCCCTTATGTTGGGAGAAGCCAACCTAATCCAAGCACTGCTGGCATCCTAAGAACATGGAAATGCTGGTCCCACAGGGATGCAAATACACCTTAATCACAGCACTATGTAAATGCCCACCTTCCCACAGCACTGCACAGCATGGGCAACTCACAAAATAATTGGTATTTTTCCATGTGAATAACTCTGTGTGCCTTCAGTATGCCACAGGGTTGTTTTGCATAAGAAAATGAGATGTTATTTTCCGCCCAAGCAAACTATGCCCTTCAGGTGAAATGTTTTGATTTCAAGAACAAGCTGTCAAAATATTTTACAGTGCTCTGGGCTCCTCATATTAATGATTTCCAAGTGCTGTACAATCACAAACTTTTATTGGAAAAGAACTGGAAACAGTTCTCAAGAAAATGTGCAACCAGGAAAAACTGGAATAGCATTAGTTGCAGAAAATTAAAAAGAGGCCACTAAGCTGTGAAGAAACAAGAGTGTCTTCATTACGAGCAAATTTTATGGTGAAGAAATGAAAGTTCAGAGTTGTCCTTTTTTATGCTTCAGCCTTATCTTCTGTCCTGGTTAAAAACTCTCAAATGGCTGCTGTAGGATTGTGTTTCTTGCTAGTTAATTTTAGTTACCCTTCATGGAGAAGGCAATGGTAGAGGCTAGACTGTAAATCTGGGAGTCCAGATAATTTCCTGTCAAGTATAAGGGAGAATTAGGAGGAGGTTACACAAACAGATTATATTTAGGAAAGGAGAGAGAAAAGCTTTGGTATGAAACCAGAGAAAGCTTTTATGAGACCAGCCCTAAGTGATAAGAGCACAACAAATGGAAGACAGCAACACATTAACAAGGAGAAAAGCAAAAATGGAAGCAAGCTTGGGTGGTGGATAGAGGAAATACATTTTTTTCTTTGGCACAGAGCCACACAGAAGCTTAAAGGGCATTTGATTGAGGCATTTGACTAAAATGCAAAGAACAGAGTGGGATCTGGGATAGGCAGCTGAGCAAGGTGTAAGTTCATAAGCATATGAATCACTGATGAGAGGAAGATGATTTTCTGCAATTTTTTTCTCGGCTGATGTCTTTGGCAGCATGTGTGGAAAGGAGAGGGAACTGCATTCAAAGCAGTAGCTATTTAAGGCAGGCTGAGCAGCTGGGGACAAAAGGAGAGGAAAATGATCTGCTGTTTGTGAGTCACTTAAAAGCTGTAGCATGTAAAAGCATGTAAGAGCCATGTTATTGATTGCCTGCTTCACTAGGAAATGGAAATCAGTCTTCTTCTGTGAGATTCTTTATCTTAGATTTCATTCTTGCTTCTTGTCAGTTGAAAAATCAGTCAAGTTGTGTTTTGCTCAGTAACAAATCCGCAACCAGAAGAAGATATTTGGTTCTGTGTATTTCCACCTCCCTCAAATTAAACAAGAAGAGCACCTTCAGCCAATTTAAAGCATCTGATTAGATTGAAGTGTTGAAACAGGAGAAAAACCTTGGTGCCACACAAGTCAGCAGATTTTTCCCTCATGCTTTGTGTCTTCAGACTTCACCTATGTAAGGAGTAAAGTGCAATGTTTGGGTAGGGTAAATTATTGTGTTGACAGGAAGAATATTTTGGAAGCTCTTGCTGAACCCTGAATGGAACATATAAATATAAAAAGCTGCTACATAAAACAATCTCCAATAATAGTACTTGCCCAACAGGCTTGGTATATGTATTATTTGCATTAGGGCAGCTCAACAAGAGGATTTACATAACTGTGGCATGGATTCTGCCAAAACTAGAGAAGCCTGACTGTGTTCTCTGGTACTACCCTGAGATTTATCTGTGGGTACTACCCACAGATGCATTTACTGCCAAATGCATTTGGCAGTAAATGCATCTGTGCAGGGCCAGTTCTGAGTCTGATCAATCCTGGAACAGCATCACAGACTTGTACTAAATCCATGCCTAGTTCATCTTCAGGACTGCAGCACAGCACTAAATAGTAGAGTGCTCATTTTCCCTCACTAAAAGGAGCCTCTTCTAGAAAAAAAAAACATTGCCAGATAATTATGTCATTTTGGTTTATCTTTGTGTCCTTTGCCTTCCTTTCTCTGAGTTTATCTTGACTTTCTTTTTATGGTAGTTCCCATGGCACTAGTCTGCTTTAAATTCAGCTAGGGTTCATAATTATCTTTGGAAAACACACACGCATAAACAGCTACCAGGAATATCTTATTTGTTTGTTTTCATTATAAAACTCATAAGAAGGACTGGCACTGTCAGTACCGCAGATTGATGGGTTTGAGGAAGGCCTCCCTGGAGATAAGCAAAATTTTCCATATGCCTGTGAAATGAAATAAAGGGCACCTGCTGAGTTCTATTTATCATTGCAGACTCTTCTGACTAGCAGCTGGGATTTTGCTAACATGAAAAAGTCTTAATCAGGGTACTTTATTTGTAATTTGGTTGGATTATGAAACAGTATTAAAAATATGTACTTTTTTCATTTCTTTCCTTCATGGAAATCCATCCAAGATATGGATTCTTTGCTGATATGAAGGGACATAATCACACCAGGGCAGAATTTAGCTGCAAGTGTGCAGGTTTTATGTCTGTGGGGGAACAAACCGAGTGGCAACACTCAGGTGGGGCTGTTCTCAAATCCCTTCCCTTCCTCCAACATGGATCCTTGTACATGACACAGGAACATGCATATTTTAAATATCTGAGAACTGGCATTCAGACATTGGTGATACTAGAGACTCCCTCATCACAGAGTCCCCAAGGCTGGAAGAGACCTTCAAGATCTAATCCAACCATTAACCTTCCCCAACCACAACCACCCCTAAGCCATAGCCCCAAGCAGCACAGCCAGAAGCCTCCTGAATTTTTCCAGAGACAGTGACCCCACTGCCTCCCTGGGCAGCTCAGTCCAATGCCTGACCATTCTTTCAGTGAAAAAAACCCTGGTCCTGACTGCTTTCACTGTCAGAAAGAGCCTGTGCCTGGTGTTTTGAGATCAGGGGAGGGTGATGAATAAACCAGCATGGACCATCATTACAAATGTGTTTCCTCTCTGTTCCCCAGGTAAAGGTAAGACCTTGGAGATGGCTCCTGGGTCACTGTGGCTCAGCAGCATTTCCATGTGAGTTTGGATCTCTGTGGACAGTAACAATTTGATTAATGTGGCATTGATTACAGCTAGAGTTGAACCCTAGGTGAAGTCTTCCCATCTTCCTCATCAATGTACTGATGATAAATCAAATCCTGACAACTCTTTAAGCAGATCAGATTTATTGGAAGTTAATAAAACAGACAGGGAAACCTGCAGATCCAGCAGTTCATATACACCCCAAATTAACAATGAACACCAAGTCCCATCCTCAGGAACTGCACCTCTTCTCCTTCACCACTTACAGAAAGGGGAGGGAAAGGGAGAAAGCTTAAATTCCACAAGAAACAACATAATATACAAGTCATAGTTACAGATAAATCCTGCAGCCCCTTCCTAAACTGAACTAATGTTTAATATTTTAAGAACTGCCCCAAACTTCAAGGTATGTCTGCATCAACTGTGTAAGAAAAGGACAGAATGACTGTGTGTGCTGACTATAAAAAAAAAATGCCTGTTTTGATAGTAAAGAAATAAAAAAGAAGATTTCTCCTTCCTCTTCTATAACCTATAGAGAGGATATTAATGTCCAATGGAACTGAAAGTTTCCCTGCCCGAGTCCAAGAGCTGTTAATTTTCAGACACATTTCCAAAACAAAAGGCAGAAAAAAAATTAGAACAAAGTTTAGTTACAAAGTTGGTATACCACGACTATTTACAAATAACAGTAGAAATAGTTTATATTTATATACATAAACATCACCTGGTATTTAAGGATACACATTGTGTTAAAATAGCACTCTTGTCCCTCTGCTGCTGCTCATTTAGTTGCAAAAAATTAGAATACATGTATTTGATGCCAAAGCTAATATATACATCATAACTTCAAAATAGACAGCAGACATGTGGAATAAGAAAAATGTACCCCCAAAAAATTAAATAGGTATTTTTATGTTCCTCTTAAAATAGGCAATGGCTATATTTTAATTATAGATTTAATTATGCAGTGTCTTTAGTTAAAATTCATGTAACTTTGCATTATACCTAATAATGTTCCTGTGTGTTTTACGGTATCAGAAAATGTCACAAATTCTCTGTGCTTAGTGTAGGAAATATTGCAAAAACATAAATGTGTGCAAAGACTGGACACAGATATTCTAACTGTGATGAAACTCTGGACTAAAGGTAAAGGCCCAGGATCTGTGTTGGGTAATATCAAATGGCACTATATGAGACATTTTTAAGCAGGAAAATCAAATTTTTCCCCCAAATCTGATCACAGCCTTTGCCTGAGTTTAAAAAAAAAAATTCCTATATGAAAACTCCGCATGTTATGACTTGCCAATACATCACCTACTTTTTTGTGAAACTGGGATTCTGCTCCAGAACTCTGGCCTGCTGTAAGTGAATTTTCTTTCGCTTCACCACTTAGTTACACCTGCTGAGGGTTTGGGGTTTAAAATACACCCGGGCTTGCTGCGGGAGCTGGGGGTGAGGAGGGCAAAGCTGGGCTGTCACACACGGGTGTGAGGAGGGCAGAGCTGGGCTGTCACACATGGGTGTGAGCAGGGCAGAGCTGGGCTGTCACACACGGGTGTGAGCAGGGCTGAGCTGGGCTGTCACACACGGTGACACAGGGTGTGAGCAGGGCTGAGCTGGGCTGTCACACACCGGTGTGAGGAGGGCAGAGCTGGGCTGTCACACACGGGTGTGAGCAGGGCTGAGCTGGGCTGTCACACACGGGTGTGAGCAGGGCTGAGCTGGGCTGTAACACACGGTTATGA
>JAYDZK010000006.1:30636505-30649014 GCA_034509185.1 Euphonia xanthogaster | reverse complement strand
CACACACGGGTGTGAGCAGGGCTGAGCTGGGCTGTCACACACCGGTGTGAGGAGGGCTGAGCTGGGCTGTCACACACAGGGTATGAGGAGGGCTGAGCTGGGCTGTCACACACGGGTGTGAGCAGGGCTGAGCTGGGCTGTCACACACAGGGTATGAGGAGGGCTGAGCTGGGCTGTCACCACACGGCGAGGTCCGGCCGCACGCCCTGGAAGTCGCTGACGGTGAAGGAGCGGGAGCGGCGGCGGAGCGGGCCGCGGGCCGCGGGCCGGCCCGGCAGCAGGCCCCGGTAGGCGGCGGAGCGCAGGAAGCGCGGGTAGCTGTCCTGCTCCATCAGCCGGTACACCGCGCTCTGCGCCGCCTCGAAGGTGCTGCGCAGGGGCTGCCCCATGCTCTGGCTTGTGACTTCCTTGGTGTGAAAGTCCAGATTCACCTGGAGGACGAGGAAAACGGTATTTGTTTAATGTACATTCATGCATATCCTGTATTATTATCTACAGCACAGATACTGTACACTGGGAAAAGACTTTTCTGATAAGAGTGAAGCCTTAAGTTTGAGCCTTCATATTTTCCAGATCCTGTACTGCATCACTTTATAACTCTGAACTTCTTGTAAAGCGTTAGCAAGTTCTTTCCACAGCTTAGTTAGACAAAACAATCCTTTTCCAGCCCCAGAACCACGGACACCACTGCAGCTTCAGGCCCAAAAAGTGCTAACAACAGAGAATTGAGGAGAGCAGACTGGGAGGATGGGACTGCATCACCTGGAGCTGGAATTGGACAATTAACCCCAAGATGGAAATGGGCCAAAACTTATAAAAGTGTAAAAACTTGTGACTTGTCCATCTAGGGTGGAGCCACACCCGGATCTTGTGCTGCCCAAGGTGTATCCTGTGGAGGTCTTTAATAAATCCCTACTTTTTTCCTTTAATAAATCCCTACTTTTTTCCTTTAATAAATCCCTACTTTATTCCTTTAACTCTGCCCAGCCTCTGTTCTAGTAGCCTCTCAAGGCATCAGGAGAACCTTGAATCCCCCGTACAACAGGATATTAACACCACAGAATCGGTGTGTCCGCCTTCAGTGGTGGCTCTCCACAAATGTCTCCATAAATGTCTCATTGGTAATGTCTCCAGAAAGTCTCCACAAATGTATCATTGGTACCATGGAAAACTGGGGAAACAGAAGAAAAACTCTGATATTTGACTAACAGTAACTTTCTAACAGTGATCACTGTATAGTCACAGCTTCCCAGCTTTGCAATACCAGACTATTACAGATCTCCCCTGCTCTCCTGTAGGATTAAAGTAGAACTTGTTCTAGTGAGATGACATTAGTGAACAGTTAAAATTTCTGGTTTCTGTGTAGTTTTTGTAGTAGGAAGGTGAGAAAATTCTATTTTTTTTTTTTTTAATTTAAATGTGTCTCTTTAGGCTTTAGATTGGGAAAGCATATCAAAATGACTATTTACTCCATGTGCTGCTGCATTCCCCCTGGGAGCTGTTTAATAGTATAAGAATTGTAATGAAGTGACAGGCACTGGTTCAAGCACGTTATTTTGAAAAATAAGGTAGAATATATAAAAAAAATTGTCGGCCCAATCAAAAAGAGACTTCTATAATGTTTTTCTTTTTCTCCCTGAGAGGCACCTGTCATTTCCGTACAACTAGTTGGAACAGATAGTCTAGATCTAAGAGCTGAAGGGCAATTAGTGATCAGAGAAGGGTCCACTCATCCAAAAGTTTATGATCCCATCAAACTGTAGGCTCAGAAATTTGTGTAAAAGAGTTCTGCTGGACAAGGAGTCAGAGGAGATGTGCAAGCTCCAGAGCTGTGTGGTCTCAGCTGAACCCAAGGGAGGAAGTCACACCAAAGCCGAGTGTCCAGGGTGAACCACAGCATCTACCCTGCCTGCACCAAACTCAGGCATGGCAGAGAAAGAGATTGTTATGGTACTATGACTTCCCTGCCCTGTCCTCTCCTCAGCTTTCTCCTGATCATCTGTTTGCTTCAATCAGTCTCAAGCATTGGCAGTGTCAGCACTTGTTACCTGTCCAGGGCTGCTTCTCCCCAAAGGCACAGAGCAGGGAAAGGAATTGAAAGGGTCATATGTCCTTAAAAATAGGCATTTCCTAGGAAAAGCAGATCTGAATCCTAACGCAATCTATGGATTGCAGGTGGAAACTGCACCACTTTGCAATCCTTTCCCTAAAATGAGAATTATACCTGTTTCACCCTTGTTATAAGGAAGCAGAATTTAGTGTTTAACTTCTCCTATTCTGGCAAATAAAAAAATACAGCTATTGGCAAGTGACATATTTGATCTACTCAAATGTGACAGAATTAAAGGAAATTGTAAGTCAAAAAGACCTGCAAGCCTCACAAGAGGCTGCTTGTGATTTCACTGAAAAGTTGATGATCTCCCAACCTGTTCATCTCCTTTTTAGGGCAGGCAAAAAATGATTTCTTTTGTTTATTTATGAACCCTTTCTAACACGCTTCAGTAAAATGAAGAAGTTGGAAATATGAAAAATTTTTTCATTCTTAGGATACTAAAAGGCCTTAGTGTTGGTGAGGATTGTCATATCAACATCGTTTTGTGCTGACAGTAACACACCATGGATATACAATTGGAGGTGGAGGGGTGGAAAAGGGAGAGGGAGTCAATCAAGACAAGACCATGCTCCTTCCAGAGTTCTGACTTTTCTGAAAGTCTTCTTAAATCAGAGGACTGCAGGATTAGCTCTTGAAGCTGCTTCTGGGCATGCACTTCTTAAAAAAGAGTTTCATCAGATGCAGTTGTGTCAATCAAACAATGTGTATAATGAGGAAGGTCTTTACCTCTTTTGGAGCATCTTTCTGTATGAATGTTTCAAAAATGGTCTTGGCTTTTGGCAGAAGTTCCTGTGCACTTTTGCTTTTCTTGTAATCCTCGCAGGCTATCCAGAACTCAATGTTCTCCTCACTGAACTCAGTTTTCAGAAACTTTGTGAAGGCATCCAGCCCAGCTACAAAAGGAAAAGTTTGAATTGCATTAAAAAATATATCCTTATCAGACAGTTACTCTTTCAAAGAGTCTGTGCAAGGTAGTAAAATATGTTTCACTCCCTTGGAATAATACCACATTATAGATAATTATCCTAGAATACATAAATGCTTTAAAATAAATGCAGTTTCTCCATTATGATCCTGCAACTCTCCTTACAGAATTCTCAGCATCAGTAAAAAAATGCTACCAAGATCTCAAAAATTTAGAAAAAACGTTAAGCAAAGCATGTGGGAGTATGTGGAAGTGGTGGACTTTATTCCAGCTGAATATCAGTTCAGGTTGATCAAAAGACTATTTGAATCTTTGCTCTTAAGTAAACTACTCTTCAGCAGCAATTTAAAATGGATGGCTTTCAGCATCTCTATAATTGGCTTTATCCTGCTGTTGTTATGCTGAGGATATTTTCTTTGCCAAGCATGCTTCATCTGTGGCAATTGCGTGGATGTGAACTGTTCAAGGAACAGATTTGAAAAACCCACAGTGTCCAGCATTGTAGCTAAAACATATGTGTGCCCCTCCAAAATGAAGGCAGGAACATATGTGCATTTGATAATTATGGGAGCAGTAGGGCCTCTCAAATGATGGCCAGCTTGGATCCAATCACTGGCTTAGAAACAAACTGTCAGGAGTGACAGTCTTTTCTTAAGTACATGGAGCATATGCAGTCAGGATTATTTGATCAGTTAAATGTTGATTACAGTTAAATGTTCCTGTTTACTGAAGGGACTCTTTGCTGTCTGCTATATTACTTTGTTCAATAAAATACCAAACACAAAAATGATTTTAAACTATTTTCACAAGTTGACAGTAAGCTATTCCTGAAGAGGACAAGAAGAGCGGGAAACACATGCTGCCATAAATGACCCATCATACCTAGTTTAGGTAATGGCATGTCTATTCAAGGGCATAACTGGATTTTATAATTTTCTATCCTTTACCATCACTTTTCCATCCTAACAGTCTGCATGGAGAGAGAAAAAAACTACTGACCTTTCTGAGAAAGTAGTTTCTCAAAAGACTCTCCCCATTTCACTGCTTCTTCAGGAGACACACTGCTTCAGAAACAGAAAGGAATTTTGAAGAATTGTTCATACTGTGCATTTAGAAAGCTGTGTAACATGCATTATCTGTCACCATTGTGGCTCAGGACTGTTCCACATAGCCTTTGATTAGATCACCTCACTAAGGGAGATCATTCTCTTAGGGGCTTCAGGAACATTTCCTTTAACTCACTCTTGACATTTTTTCCTGCAGAGTTATGCTTCTTTTCTCTTTTTATAAAAACATCAGAGCAGAGGCTTTCCACTGTGGTATTTGTGTTGTCCTACTAATCTTTAAGGGAACTGAGACCATGTAGCATGGTAAAACTCATAAGGGAAGCAGGTCTTGTCAGCTATTTAAACTTGAGATAGTCATGCAGAGATGTAGTTTTGAATATGTTCGCTCTGAGCCTGTTACCACAGTCTGCTTTTAATGAAATATGCAGAATTCTGTAGCCTGAAGACAAAACTAGCAATATGTTTTAGATGTCAGTCTTACAGGGCAATAGCACCTGTAATCTGGTTTGTTTACCACAAACATTTCAAATGCCATGTTATTCTGAGACACTGTGACTCATTAATAAAATTCCTCATGTTCTTCATCAAGTATGTCAAGTTGCACATTTCACTTCCATTTTGAAAAATCTGCCCTAGGAAACAGCAAAGAAAGGGGAAAAAAAGCAATTTTTATCTGTTGCTTTATGGATGTGAATGTTTAGAACCATTTTCATTTCAGGACAAATCACAAGACACTGAAAGTAGCAGTAAGTGACTGATCTGGGATTAGTTGATCAGATCAACTTCTTATGGACTGAACATTTCTGGAATATGATCCCACTTCCTCATCAAGGCTTGCTATTATGTTTCCTAATTTACAGAGTTTGGGCTCCCTTGGCAGGGAGGAGGCACTTGAAGTTTAGATTAAAGGAAATTCCAATCTTTTTGGTAAGGAATTTAGGCAATAATGACTCTGGGTTTGCACAAAACTCAAAAGCAGGCGTTTTGTTTTTGTTTTTTTTTTAATTTTAATAGGTGTCGCATGTTTCATAGCTGAAGTATTTTCTTGTAGGAATGAAAACTTTAACTAGGGAGAAGAAAACAGTTCATGAGGAGAGGTACAAAGGCTGGAGAAATGAAATTCGGGAAAGCAGGGGGATTCTGGAGTCAGGCAAAACAAGACCTCACTCCCTTACAGCGTTCATTAGTTATGAGAATTACAAAAAGTTCAGAGAACTCTGTCAGCTGCAAGTTCCTGTACCTACAGAAATTATTTTGGCCATAGTGAAAGATAAAGCCTTATGACTTTAGACCACATACTCGGATCACAAAGGCATGAAATGCTGGAGAGGGTCTTTGCTGGGTTTGGAAACTCCTACTGTGAGTTTCTGGTTTTCCTTCAGCATCTACAACAACCCGGGAGCCTCACAGACCCCGAACACCTTAGTGTAGCAGTGAGCTTGTGCAATAATAGACAGAAACCAAAATTTTTTCTACTTTGCCACTTTCTAAATATGAGAAGAAACTAATTTAAACTAAGAGACAGACATTTAAACTAAAAATGAACTTTTAAATGGACAGATTAATTAACTTTTTTACTATCACGCCAATTTCCATCTGCAGTGTTTTATTAAAATCTCTTTCTACTTATTTTAGTAACTCTGTGTGAAATATGGAAATCATAAAAGCTAAGTAAATCACTTAATGAATTTCAAACTATTATCTCGCTTTTTTATTTGAAAAAGTGTAAATTTGTTTGTTTGGGTTTTTCCATTTTTGATAAATATAATTGTCACTTTAATCCAAATATAAGACCAGCAAAAATCTACAAGTTTCTCTTCCATACAAGAACAGTCAAAGCTCTGTTAGTCAGGCACCAGCTGAGAGTAGCATGGTAAAAGACAGCTGGATAAATGAGGAAATGATGTTAAAAGGGAGAAATTCTTCAGAGAATTGTTCCTGCTCTGAAAGTGCCGTCTGGCAGATTGTAAGAATGCAGTGAATGGCTGTACTTTGCAATAAATACCTGGGGTATATGAGCCACCCAGCACCGTCTGCCTCTGCTTTCTCTTTACAAATGCAATCTTAGAATGGTTTGACATGTCTGCAAACAGGATATCTCAAAATTTGAGCAATAAACACGGCCTGGTTACTCAGATGCACCGGTGGGATTGTTTAGATACCCCCTCCCCAGCCACTTTTCCATGGGTTCTGGAAGCAGAGTTTGGGCCCTTAGGTGACTTCTACCATGTGCTCATTAATTAGCACATTAATGGCTTATAGAAGCATCTTTGGTCAAAGCAGGCAGCTTGGCTGGAAAGTGGGAACTGCTGGAACAAGGGAAAAGGCTGTGGTAAGCACTGAAGTGTTCTGGAGTGATTTGTGATGGAAAGAAAGGGCCGACACCTTTTTTAGGCCACGGTGTTGTCAGGACCTACAAATGCAATTCTTAATATAGCAGTGACATCTTGGTTCTCCATTGAAGCGAGGAATTAAACTCTTGTGGAAGTCAGTAAACCCAAGATTGTACCTGCATCTTTATGGTAAATACTAGGGACAATACTACCAGAGTGTATGAATTTTGGAGACAAGAGTGTTCAACCAATTACTGCAGTTACTGAGGAACTCTGCATTCACTATTTAACACAGCTTTGGCATTTGTACATCACAGAAGCCTTTGGAAAACCTGCTTTGCCAGGAGCTGTATGACTTTCCTGCCAGCTGCATTTCTGAGTGGATTATTGCTCTGTACAGTCAGCGGACCCGTACCAAGGCTGCTGGCACAAGGTTTAAACGTCTCTGCAAATGTATGGGGATCAAGTGGTGTGAAAACACTGCTGATTACCTCCATGCATACCAGGTAATTCTGTAGTGTTTGAAAATTTATCAGTGTAACCCAAGCATGCAAAGTGTTACTCTGCCCAATCTGAATGCACACACATCAGTACAGGAAACATCCCAAGTCACACAGGTACTTCTTGGAGGGAATACCCAACCAACCGAGTCTTTTACAATGTTTACCTTGCTGCTTTTGTCAAGTCTCCAGGTTTGCCAAGGTGATCACTTTCATGGAATTCAGGTTTCTGCAGGAGCAGGCTCAGCCTATTTCTCTTCTGCTTAGCTCTACGACAGAATTGGAGTAGTTTTTCAAGAAATGTTGTAGAAAGTTGGTTTTTCCCTCTCAAGCATCCTCTGCTTCTGCATTATAGAGCTCCCTATTTTCACTTACAGTAATGCTGGTGTTACTTCTAGATATATTATTATTATTAATGTTTTTTTCTTCATAGCTTAGCACATATGTTGCACTGGCAAAGAAAAATTGAAATCCTTTAATTTTCAGCATCCTTTTAATATATTTTAAAGATGAGGGGCCAAACTTCCCATTAGAGAATGTAAACAGTTGGCTAAGCTTCTTCTAGTCTTAATGTTTCACAAAGAAAAAAAGGAAGTATTGCTTCCTGTCATTTGAAATTTTTCAAAAAAGCTTTCCCGGATCATATTCAGGCTTTAGAGAAGCATTTCTCAGAACTTCTTGCAACCTTTCTTTCTTAGTATTTTTAGATCATTAATTTGGTATGTTTCTTGTCCTCAAAAAAAACGATAGTTCTTTGAGATAACTCTTCTTAAAGAGTTAATATTTTACACATACAATTTCTAGGACTGCAGTTCATGAGTTCTCAAATATATGTCAAAAATGAAATTAGCTGTGCCGTAAATTCACCCCCACAAACGATGCTAGAAGAATCCTCCATGTAAACAGAACACGCAGAAGGTCTGCATGACCTGAACACTTACCCAGGCTTGCTTGCCTTGTGTGGCTCTTCCTTAATCGCTGATTTCATGACTTTGTAATAGGGTTTATCCTTTGAAGCAGAACTGTTGAGTTGGGGAAATAAAAGAACTGGGTTCTCCATCTTCCTCTAGAGAAGCTTCCGGCAAGGTTCCCTTTGCTCCCTCGCCCCCGGTGCGTGCTGGCTCGGGCTCTCACATGCTGCAGCAGCCTGGGCTGCCCTGGCCAGCCCCAGCCCTGTGTCCAGAGGAGGTGGTGACAGGAGGTGGCTCTGTGCTGGCCACTGGAGCTGTGCCCATGCCGGGCTCTAAGGGCAGCTCTGGTTGTGCCCTCGTCCCTTGGGGAAATGACACTGCAGCTCCGCAGGGCTCACGCTGAAAACCGCAGCCCAGAGCGGCGGCTGCTCCGCGCAGCTCAGCTCCTGCTCGGGGTAGGGTGACACCAGCCCGTGCTCCCAAACACCTGTACATGCCCCAGGCTCCTAAAATCAACCTTAATGACAGTAATGTCACATGAAATAACATCCAGCCTTCTCTTCAGCCCCCAGAGGCACCCCATCTGCCCTTAAGCTGCCCTCTGCAGCCTCCGTGCCATGTGCTACACACAGCTCCATCCACAGCACCCTGACTTCAAACTCAGAGTTTCTCAGTGTCTCCTCCAAGCTTTGGCTGATCAATCATTTTGCAAGCAGATATTTTAATTTTTGCACCATTCTTCAGAAACGACAACCACCCACTTCTAATTTCCAGTTCGTCCAGTAAATGCTCTCTCTTTCACTTCTCTGTCTGTGGATTTATTTTTACTCGCAATCTCCCACCAGGATAGAAAGTCTTTAGTTCAGAAAAAAAAAAAATCTGTGTTTTTGAAAATTTTATTTTGTTACTAAATAACCCAAAACTTCTCATTTCAGTTTGCATAAGGTAAAAATATATTAATCTTTGAGGTTCATCAGCACAAGTTATCTCTCCACATATAAGTCTGATGTCAGTTAAGTTTCTTGGGTTTAAGTTCAGTTTCTGTTGGAGGTGTCATAGGAGCAACACATCTAATAAAGAAACATCTTCAGTGTTAGCTGAATGAGGCACTGGAAAGGGTTAAAATTACTGCAGTACTTAATTGATTAAGAATTTAATAGTTCTCATGTTTTTAATGGCAGTGTCTCATTTTGATTTCTCAGGTAGGACATGGAGCTTTGAGGAGAAGACATGACCTCATTACCTCCGATAATTTTGTTGCGTTTTACTTACATGGGTACTTCTGGTGAGAGTCCCACTGTGGCCTTTTTTGTGTGGAGCTGAGAAGAATGGGAATGGGAGATACTAATATGCAAAAGAAACGAAAAAAATCCCAACTCTGATAGGAATCCAAATTTGTGAAACATTAAAAGAAGAATAAGATGTAATCTATCATGATTTTTTTAAGAGTTAACTGAAAACCTCTCGTGTGCTACATGTGTGATACAAATTTTAAAATCAGACTGAATGGGGAACAGTGCACAAGTGCCTTTTGTAACCCAAGGGACTTTAGGAAGCAGGGTTACAGTTTAAAGCTAATTTTCAAATTCAGAGAAGGCTTATATCATGCATATTTTAAACTGGCTTTAACCGCAGCCGTGTTTAATAATTTATTCTGCCTTTTACAGATAAATAAATAAAAATAGACTGCATGATTTTATTTCCCTTTTCTGCAGTAGTGGTGGTCACATGAGCTTTTTTACCTGTTACGTTTATAAAATACTGTCCATGCTCATCTGACATAATTTTGTTACCTGCTGATTTCAGGTCCCAGCAAATATTTGTAATTGTAGCTTCCACATTCCATCTAAGCTGATTTAAGAAAGATTCGGAGCATGGAATATAATTCAGAAGTGAATTATGAGGGGCCACTGTGCCAGGCACCTTCTCGATGGGGATGAGCAGCTGTGTCCCCTCTTTCAGCACCCACCAGCCATGGTCTGAGGGGCCTGTCCAACTCACTCTTCAATGACACTAAATGGGTTTTATGCCTTAGATGATTGAATTATTCCTGTACTACAGTGTAAGCAATTGTGTCAGTCCTGACTGCAGCAGTGTTCTGTGCACCTCTTGAGAATTCACTTGGAAATCTGGAGGAGCGTGGAGGGGGGGGAATAATCACAAACAATTTTTTTCCCCACTCACCCACACTCCTCCCCCCCCCATTAACAGAAAGCTTATACTAAATCTAGGCCATGAAGTAGCCAAATTGCATCCAAGTCAGTCCGTGTTTTGTCAGCACTGCTGCTGGTGCTAATGAGCATCCCTGTTTTGAAGCTGCAGTAGTTATAGTAACAGTATTAATGACCCTGGAAATGCTTCTGGGCCATTTTGGGTGCTGCAAGATTACGATGCAGGAAAACGAATAAGTTATTTTAAAACCAGATAAAGCAGACCCAGAATATTATGTTGATGACATGACTAGAGATCTAGAAAGCTCCTAAAAAATTTGTGATGAGAACTAAATGTCCTGTTTCCCAACCATTTCTCTAACCACTGAAATACATTCATAAATCTGTTGGGAAGGTGGCTACTGATTTTTAAGCCCTCAAATCAAGATTCTGAAATGTGAGAACAATATTGAGTTAATGTTCTATTACTTGCAGAAATACATTTTTCAATGGTTGGATGAATACTAAGTGAAGCAATCTTCATGTGACACAAAAGTAAAATTGAATAGAGCATAAAGTGCAGGATGATGAGGTGATGTCCTGATCCTTTGGGCCTTCCTGTTCTTTGGCTGAAAAGTGTCTGCGCTGGCTTCTGTTGGTGTTTGATAAGGTCCTGTCACAGCTGATGATCAGGTCATGCTTGATTTGTATAGACACAGCAGCTGCCCTCTGTGAAAGAAATATTGACTGACAATGCTAGCAACAAGGCCATTGTATTGTACACTGAGAATGATATTTCCTTTTTACAGGGAGTCTCTGAGAGATTCAGGCTTTCAGTCCAGCTGAATAGAAGTGCAGCCCCAACTGAGCAGTTCAACTCAGCACAAAGAGCTGGAGCACAATGGGAAATCCTCCTTTGTCAGTAATCCCACAGCAATCTCTCTCCAAAGCTGTTTTCCTTATTTCCCAGGTAAATGCAAACTTTGCCTCCTCCATTTCCATTCTCGTGTTCTGGCACTTCCCAGGCTCCTCCACAGCCAAGTTCCAGCACTGTTCTTATTCAAATCCAATCTTACCAGTATGCCTTTTGATGGGTTAGGTTTCTGCTGAAGGGAAGCAATATTTATAAGAAAAACAAAATACCAAAACCAATAGTGTTTTTACTGTTTTTTTCTTACAGGAAGAAATAAGCATGGAAAGAAGAGCATGGGCTGAAAACATGAATTTCCATATTTTGTTTTCATGTAAAGACATTTGAAGACTTGAAAATTAAAATTATGTGTTTTGAACTAATTTGGTTTTAATTAATAATTCCACTCCTCAGTCACTTCTGACCAATTTATCACTTCTCAATATTTATGTTGTTTATTCCTTATTGGAAACAATCATTGGACATAAAATTTAATAATAATATGATTCAAGTCATGGTTGGGTTTTTTTAAAATTTAATAATAATATTATTCAAATCATGGTTGGGTTTTTTTCTTCCCCATGAAGTAAATCCAGAAGGAAAGGAGCTCTATTGGAAATGTCAAGTTGAGGATCTCGCTGTCTGCTAATTCAGGGAATTTGTTTAGTGATGCCCTTAAAAGATGCATCCCAGGGGAGGAGGTTGTCCTGTGGGGTTCTTCAGTTAGATAAAGAGAATCATTGAGACGCCTGCACACAGCTCACTTTGAAAAACGTGTTTTTCTCCTTTGTTGTTTCTGTTTAAAAGGAAGGAAACAAAATTGCATTGTTTTAGATATGAAGCACTGACAACAGGAACGTAACACTTTGCTTTCGGGGTCTGCTAGCCAGGCATTGCTAAAGGATTTTTTAAGCCATTCCTGATGAAAACTCAAGAGTAGTGCAGGCTTGGGAGTCCTTCTAGCTTCATCAGAACTTCTGCCGGGGAAAGTGTTTACATCCGTGCTAAACTGAATTGATTTATTTGGTCTTTTGAAAGGTCAGAATAAGAAAGTGAGTCTGCAAAGTTCTCAGCTGCATTCATTTCCTGCCTGGCCCGCGGTTCCCGGCCGGCATCTCTGATTAGTGCTGTTTACAAGTGACATACATCACTGTCACCATTAATCTTCAGGCAGTCGTTTCCTCGGCTGAGCCCTGCGGTGTTTGCAGCCAGCTCTGACATCAGTGCTCATTAGACAATGGCGTGTTAATGACCAGCTTCCGGAAAGTCTCACCTTCCTCAATCACAGGCCTCTTTTAAAATGTGGTTTTTTCATTGTGCTGTTCACCGGAAATGCTGCAGGCGGGTATGTTCTCTAAATCCTGCCCCAAATATCCTTCCTACTGGAGTTCTGCACCACTGGATTTATTTGTCTTACAGAAACCCAGTGTTATGAACAAAAAAAGCTGCTCATTTTTTTTAGAGAAAAAGGGTTGCAGAGTTTCAAGTTAAGTTGGGAGCAGATTGCTGGCCAAGGAAGGTTCTTTGTTAGTTGAATGTTGTAATCGCCTGTTCAGTATCAGTCGTTAACCATCTATTGTAGAGAATTCTTCTCTTTGTA
>JAYDZK010000006.1:30620528-30634264 GCA_034509185.1 Euphonia xanthogaster | reverse complement strand
AATAAGTTTGATATTGCTGTGGTCACCAAATCTAATACAAATGTTGCACTTCATCTGTTGCAGATCAGCCTAGATTGCCTGAGGACAGACCATTAATCTGAAATGTGTCCTTGTGGCATGTATGAAACAATTTCCATTCCAGTTTGCAGAGACCACAAGCCATTTTTTTCAATTCCTAAGGAAGGTCTGCCGATCAGGAGACCCTTTGCATTACTTGATCCACAAACGCCTTTCAAATCTCCAAATTTAGAGATTTTCGCTGAGGCTAAGTATTTTTTTTTTTCAACCCAGAATGATCTCCAAGTTTAAAGCGTTTGCTTTCTGATTATCAAATTCCACTCATCCTGACAGTGTAGGTACATGTTGCCCAGAGGATGGATATATGGGCACCCAGCCCTTCCAGCACCAAAATAAGGCGCCTCAGCTGGTGGCTGACAGTAGCCACGGCTGTCCTGGTGCTCCCTCTGTTGGAAAAGTTCTGACATGTCCTTTCTCCCTCGCAAAAAGGGGACATGAACACCTCTGCCTGGCAATCAACATCCCACACGTTCTCCAGTCAAACCCAAAAGAGCTGTGTGCTGTGTCCCTCTGCTGCTGGTACCTTCCATCCTCCCTAGCTCATGCTGGTGAGGGCGGCTCGGTTCAGCAGCAATGAACAGAGCAGCCTTTATTAAGGCCTAAGAAATAATCAGTGCAATAGTCTGATCTTTTGGAAATCTTTCCAGGTGCTTCCCTGGTGAAAGGAGTCAGTTGTTTCGGTTTTTCCAGAAAACACAGAGCCTGATGTCCAGCACAGGGCACAGGCTGAGGTGCAGCCATGGAGGGCATGGGACTACAGCTCCTGGTGTTGCCCTGGGCACATCTCCTCCCAGCCCTCCTACCCTCCTCCCTTTCATTAGCATGCTTTCTCCTCTAGAGGTAATTTAGCTGCAGCTTGCCTGGGGTTTCCCCGAGGTTCAGAGCTCCCTGTAAGCAGGGTCAGACCTGCAGCCAGCAGAAAGAGCAGCTTTGGTACCCCCATGTGTCCATCCCACACCTCCAGCAGATACCTGCTGAGTCACACAGAATCACAGAATCAATTTGGTCAGAAAAGACCTCTGAGATCAGTGAGTCCAAGCTCTGACCCAACCCACACATGTCACCCGGACCATGGGCACTGAGAGCCGTGTCCAGTCCTTAAACACCTCCAGGAGCAATGACTCCACCACCTCCCAGGGCATCCCATTCCAGTGTCTAATCATCTTTCCTGTGAAGAAATTCTTCCTAATATACAACCTAAACCTCCCCTGGCACAGCCTAAAACTTTGGTCCTATTACAAGTAGCCTGGGAGGAGAGGCTGGACCCCACCTGGCTCCAACCTCCTTTCAGACTTCCCTCGTACCTGCAGTTTTGCTGCCTGGTTCACACCAACTCATCCCAGACATGTGCCATGATGTGAAGATCCTTGTTGGCTGCCTGGGTGGCACAAGAGTTGGCCCTAATTACTGTGCAAACTCAGACCATCAGCTCTCACTTTAAAGATCATCTGTATAAGAGCCCTTCTGTTCCTGCTGAGAAGGACCTGGATGCTCTTATCACCTGCTCGCTTCTGATGGATCTCCAGTATCCAGAGCTGAGTGATCATGCACTGCTGTCTTGGTCACCCTCTTCCAGTGACAGACCTATCAAGGACAAATCCCCATTTGTGTTGATGGTACAGGCCCTGTTACTTTTGTGGCAGGGCTGTGCAGACGTGGCCAAAGACACAACTGTTCTCTTGATGTTTGCACATGTAGTCATTATCTGTCAGCTGAGTGCGTGTGGGAACCCGCGTCATCTCAGCTGTAAAACACCAGGTGGGCTGAGACCTGGAGTCCTTTTTGGCTTCTGTAGGATCATTTGGCACTGCTTTGCCCCGGTGCTTGCCATGCTGCACTTGTTTAGCTGGTGTGATGGTTATCTGAGCAGAAACAGGTCTAGGGTCAGAGCCAGAGCAGATACTTCAAAGCAAAATCCCAGGCTTGTGCCTAGGACCTGTGAGGGAAAGCCTCCTGTGCACAAGTGAGCCTCTCTGAAGTCTCACGCTGTCTGCTGCAAAACGTGCTGCTCTTCATGTGCCTTATTTATCTGCACTTTCTGCTTATCATCACTTGAGGGCAGTTAACCTCATGACAGGTCTTGCTCTAGCCAAGTGTGATTTGATCAAATGTTAGCATTTTAGCTGTTAAAGTAAAATCCAGCAAAGCCAAGGAAAAAGTCGTTGCTTTGGGTCTGACTGTGTCCAGGTTGTGCCAGGGAAACTGTAGCTGTTAATCACCATCTTCCTGGGTGGGAGAGGATGCTCTCCCTTTGCTTGAATACAGCCTGCTTCAATAGATTGGCTGGTGTCCCCTAAGATCAAAAATGCTACGTGTGAGATTATCCTGCAGCATTTCTTGACACAGTCTGGCCTGTGCAGGGCTAGAATTCTTGGACAGAATTTGCTAGCAAACCATGTTAGTCATATGAAAAATTGTGGTCCGGTGACCAGTGTCCATCTCTCGGTGTGTAACTACACATGAATGCCACAGCAGTGACAGGAGGCTGAGTAAGTCCAGCCAAAATCAGTTTCTTGGAGAGCATGGAAATTTCCTATCTCTCATTCCCGGTCTGAGTGACTCGGTGGCTTTGTATGGACACCGTGTAGGGTGTATGTTGGCACATGAGAAATGAGCACTGGAGCTCTCCAAAGAGAGGGACGCAGGGCCAAGAGGAAAGGCCAAGGTGTGTGTAGGGCCATGAGCCTTCAAATCCCACAAGGTGTGTGGTAAAAACCAGCCTGCACCAAAGTGATGCTCAGTGGTATTTGTCTACCCTACAGCAGGCCCACAGCTGACTGCTGCCTCCTTGCTGCCCTTCTGGCAGCCCTGGTAGTACCTGAGCCATCCCTTCGCCTTCCATACTACACTACTGGAATTTTTCTCCTGAATTTTTCCTCACCCTTCATTACCAGCTGTGAGCTTTGGCAACAGACGTGTGGGTGATGGACACACACAGCTCCTGACCCTGGCCTCCTGACCACTGGGATAAAGCATAAGGTGAAGTCTGCAGTGTGATCTGAACTAATACTGAAAGAATAAGCAATATTCCTGTGGCCCTGCAAAGCTCTGAGTAGGCTAATTAGCTGGGATGATGGCACGGCTAATTGGGCAAGGCTGGGTGTGGTGCTGGTACAGCTGTTTTGCTCATATATACAGGGAGGAAGCCTTCTTGATTGAACTTGATCTGCCTGTGGATCCTTCCTAACATTCCTGATTGAAGTTTCCTTTTGGTGGGACCAGGTGCCACCTGATCTATAGAAAGGATATAGGATGTCCTATCTCTCCTTGCTCTTTGTGAGTGTTGGACCAGATTGGTTCTGACTCGCTTCCAGACCTCGGTTACTCTGTCAGTAGGACTTGAGAGTCTTCCTGAAAACAAACAAGCCAACAAATTGCCCCAGCAAACCAGAAAATCATAGACCAACACAAACCCCCTTGATGTTTGCCTCAACCCAAGATAGGAACTGAGGAGCTGTACCTTGGGCTCTCCACCAGTTTGCTCAGGGACACATGTTCCAGGGGCTGCAGCTCCCTGGTTTGGCAGGGAATATGCATGGCTCTGGCTGAACCAGGTGCTACAGATGCTTCTGCTGTGCCTGAGTAACGGCCAGAGGCTTGTGTTCCAGGGAGCAGCTGTTGAAGAGAAATAAGGGGGGCCATTTAGCTGAAGTTACAGCAGAATCAAACAATAAATCCTCTGCCATATCAGCTGTGTTGTTGCAGGCAGGGCTGTGCTGTGCACACCAGCAGTGGGCAGTCAAAGTCCATCCCAGTGTCTGCCCAGTGTTCACCCCACCCGCGGGGGTGGGGGGCCTGGAGGGGTGTCCCCCACAGCTAGGAGAAAGCAGAGTTTTGTCTTGTGTTAGATTTCCCCTCGGTCTTAGCACTGCCCTGGAAATCAGCACCTGATAGGAGTCTGCTGGCCAGGCAGGAGCTGGGAAGATTTCAATGTAAGAGGAAGGAAAAGCAGATTTGCTTTGTTTTCTGAAATGAGTGAGGTGATTTCTTCCCTCCATGTCCCAGGCTCTTGTATTTTCCATACTTCATTAAAAGTGTTTGTAATTATATGAGTGGCTTCAGAGGCCAATTAAGCCTTCATTTGGAGGCTGCTCTGGGTGCTGGAAGCCCTCCATTAGGCTGGGCTTCTGCCAGGGAAAAACATAGTCTTTAACAACTGTACCAGCTCCGATCTGCTTAATGTTGATTTTCCTATTAAGTTTAGCTAATACTTCTCTAATTGTGTGAGCTGGGCCTGAAGCCAGGCCCAGTGACTTTTGCCAGTTGCTTTCAAGGCTGAATCAGAAAAGAGCAGAACCCTCCCAAACACCCCCTGCACACGTGCTCGGCCCCATCTGAACAGCAGCTGCTCTCCCCAAAAGTGACTCAGGCTCAGCTTTGTGCCCCAGGTGCTGTTGCCCAGGGCAAGCTCCATCCAGCCAGGAGACGTGGATGCCAGGGAGCATACTCAGCAGAGCACCAGGAGCTTGGCACTGCATGGAACTTACCCCAGGAGGTGCCAGACAGGATGCCATGGACTCAAAGGCCAGCCCACATCTCTGCCTGTCGATTAGCCACAGAGCAGGAATTATTGTGTGGCCTTTCTGAGGCAGATAATACACTACAACCTGCCCAAGAGGGGATATTTGCAAATAGAAGGACATTCACGGCTCTTCCACAATGTGGAAGGAAGGATGCTGGCATGTTGGTGGGGTAGGAGACTTCAGTCAAAGAGCTCAGGGATGCCACTCACCTGAATCTGCTGCCATGCACTGTGAATCTGCTGCTCGCGGTGAGTGAGGTGGTGGTATGACAAACCTTCCAACCCAAACCATTGCTTGATTCTGTGAAATTTAGGCAGATGTATAAATTCATTGCTTCCCAGCAATGAACCTAAGAACATCTGATTTTATTTAATAATTGAATTGCTTTCTTTAATTAAAAATGGCAAGGCAATTAAATAATTTAATTTTTTAAATCTTATTTAATTTCAATTAGCTCTGATTAATGGCTATTCCTTCAAATCAAAATATCAATATGATAGAAAACACTAGTTTTGAATTTTTCATTTCAGGAACATTACTGTCTTTTAACTTTAAAACCCTTGCAGCTCTAATACAATTATCATGTGCCAGTCAAGTTTTAATGCCTTATTACATCCTAACACTGACAAATACAAGAGACTCTGAGCTTGTGTTTGGAGCTGATTTGTTTCTGCAAAGCCCCTTGTTTGAAGCCCCTGTGGGCTGCAGCCAGCCACTCACAGGGAACCTGTGTGACCAGGTGCTGGCCAGGGCCCTGGGGTGACAGCAGGCCACCAGAGTTCACTGACAGCCATAGGACTCCCACGTGCTTTGACTCTGCAGATCTCTGGGAGCATTTGTTTTTCAAGAGCTTATTCCTCTACTAAGTCATGATTAAGAATTACATGTTTGAATTAGGAAATAAGGTCTGGAAGCCAAAATCGTATTTCTTTTCTTGACCATAAAAATTAAAATTTAAAAAGCAGCCATATGACAGGTTCAAAACCCAATTCATAGTGAAATTTCTGGCAGCAAAACATGGCTTCTGTGTAAGGTGTTTGGTACACAGGAAGGGATTGTAATTCACTGCAACACAGCATTAGACATCCAAGGAAGTCATTATTGTAGATGGTTTCCTGGTAGCATAAAGAAGCAGGAGGGAGCCAGGCTGTTTCAGAGCAAAGTTGAAAACACTAATTGACTTTTACTCACTGGGAAAGAGATGTAGCATGACAAATGGCTTTGTGGTTTGAATCATTAAAGACCACGGAGAGAGCTGCTGGCTAATGGGGCTGTACTGGGCAGAAATGGCCATGTTGGAGTTGCTGTGAGCAATCTGCAAGGTGTGCTCATAAAGCATAGGAGGAGTCAGCAGGACCCTGGCTGGCATGGCGTGCCAGGGGGAAGAGGGGCTGGAAAGGATCAGAAAGGATCCAGCCAGCACCTGATGCTTCCCATGGCCTCTGGGCAGAGCACAGCTCCTCACGGGAGGGCAGAGATTGCTCTGCCCATCTGGGAGCAGGCTCAGGGTGCAGGGCAGTGTATCAGAGCTCCTAAGGGCACTGATGGGCCTTAGCTGCCCCAGCCAGCTCCAGCCACACACTCTGCTCATGGATCAGGAGCTCCATTTAAACTCAGGTCTCAAGCTCTGTTGTAGGCTGGTCTGTCTCCACCCCATCTCCTGCTCGGCCTCTCTAAATGGCCCCTGCTCTGATCCATTGCAGGGCTGTGGGTGGCCACTGGTGGGTCCCTGTGTAACCTGCTTTGCTCAGGTGCTGTGGGATGGTGCCCTCAGTGAGGACACAGCCAATGCTGGGGTCATCCTCAGCTCCTGCCTTGTCTCCCTTTGGGCAGCATCTCCCCTGCTGCTGCCTCCTTACATGGCACATTTGCAGCATATCCTCCTGAGAAGGTCACTGGAAGTCTGCTGAGCTGTACAGGGCTCACCAGACAAGCCCTGGGAGGAATGGACTGCTATGTCTTTGGCCTGTCACCTGGAGGAAAGGTGCCTTCTCCCTACAGCAAACACATTTCTTTGCTGAAATAATAAGGTATAAGTCCGGTGCTCCCTATTTCACGTATCATATACACATCAAGGTTTATTCTGGCTCTTGGAAGAAGTGACCTCAGAAATAATCCAAGGGTCAGTTTTCTAACATTAGGCTGGAATTGTGTTTATTTACTTCTACAGACTTGGCCAAAGCTCAAGGCACTGTAATGCTATGCATTCTTCAGTAAACACAATTAACTGGAAACTTAGAACCATTGATATCATCTTTTCCCTTGTGACTGGTCACTGTGAACTGCTGTCTCCAGCCAGAAATTCAACTTCCTTTTCCTCCAGGGTTGCAGAGTAGGTGGAAATCCATTTAGCTTAAAAAAAAAAAATTTAAAAAAAATGAACCATTTTGATGATGCAGTTTAGCTTGGTTTATGGCAGTGGTCAAAGAATAACAAAGCTTGGGAAGAATGGAAAGGTCAGGATTGTAGAGAGCCAGTGGGTCCCTGCTATTCAGCAAGAGCTGGGTGTTTGTCCCTGAGGCAGCCAGGTGGGATCGTTAGGATCAGGACATGCCATGTCCCCAACAGTCAGCCACAAATCTCCACCAACATGGAGACCAAAGCTGAACTTTTAACTCCTGTTTTACCATCTCCCCATAATCCCCATAAACCCTCTCTGAAAGAATGCAGAAAGGCCCTCTAGAGCTTCACCAAGCTCCAAGGCAGAGGCAGATTAATTATATTTTTAGAAGGAGCTCTTCTATGTGATGTTAAAAGTCCTTCTCCAGATGATCAAGTCTAGTACTTCATGATCTTACGGCTGGAAAAATCTTGTCTGCTGCCTAATCTAATCCTTATTTGGTGTAATTGAGGGCAAACATTTCTTGTCCTTGCCCAGCATGGACACACTAACAGTTTATCATCTTCCTCTCCATAAATGCAGCCTTTTATGGCTGTGATGTTTAGGTACTTCATGTATCGTTACCCTGTGTCCCTTTGGTCTGCCCACTTCTAGATTGAACAAACTCTCATTCTTCCATCTTACCTTTTAGGTCTGCACTCTGGACTCTTTCCAGTCAGTCTGCAGCCTCCTTGAAGAGCAATACCCATCTTCCAGCCTCTTACTGAATGTCTGAAGGAGGCAGAGCCCTGTGATTATCCCACGTGTAGGTGTGTAAGAGTTTGTATCAGAAATACTGAGGCTGAAGTGAAGCCTGAATTGTAGTGTGTGTAAAGAACAGGGGAAAAGCAACAGAGTGAGGATTGAAAGAATGGCCTGTACTGATAAGATAGAGCACTGCTGCCAGAACTGGGTTTCTAGGATGCCATTCCTGAAGAATGTGTTTATGTCATGACCAAAAGACCTGCAGTCTGGTCAGATCACGGCACAGACAAGGAAGGCATCACAAGACCCCACGTCCCACCAAGAGAATGGCAATTCACACACCACTGCATTTCCTGATGGGCCACCAGGAAGGCAAACATGTCCAGACTAGGAGAAGCAGATAAGCCTCAAATCTGAAGAGTTTAGCCTGAGCAGTTGGTGGCAGGAAGGGCACTGTGTACAGTTTAAGGCTTCATTTCTGCACACTGTCCTGTGCTCTTGGAAACATGGTCCCAGCCTGGTAGCCTTTTACCTCCTGGGTACTGACCTCCAGCAGCCTGTCTGTGTGCATGGTGCACTCTGCTCTCCCTCCCCTCATTCCCTGTGCAGGATTGCTCATGTTCTAAATCTCCATGCTTTTCCTCATTTCCAGTCTGTAGTTAAAACTGCTGCTAAGCTCTGTACATGCTAGGTTCACCACTGCTCTTCCATGGCTGCATATTTGGGGATTCTGGATGGATTGGAAAGGATGAGAGTATGTCCAGACGAGCCCTGGAGGTTTGGTCAGATGTACTTGTTGCTAAACAAAGTATTTCAGTATTCACTGAATTACAAACCCTGGATAGTTAGGCCAGTTAGTTCATGAGTGGACGCTGGTTGAGATAGTCACATTTCTACACCACTACTGAAACAGGTTAACTGAAAATGCATTAGCAGCTGCAGAACACAGAATAGCTGCATAAAAAACTGATGGAGTTTTGGCTTGAAATAATTTCCCTGTCCTTATATAATAATACCTGATTTTGTGTTCCAGGTCTGTTACTGTTTTGTTGTGATACCGTGAAAAACAGAGTTCGAGATAAAGAATTTTTGTAAAGTTTATTAAGGGATAAAATAAGAGAGAAAAGTCCAGTGCTGGGGTGCTCCTGGTGGGTAGCCAAAGAACATGCCCTATCCTGACAGTGTTATCTTTATATGGTTACATCCATTACATGATTACATCGCTGAAGTACATGCATATTTGTGTGTTTCATACATTATTCAAATATTCTTGTAAATTTTCTGATGTTTTGGGAAGGTCTTTGTTTGGATTCTTCACACTCCAGCTTATCTGCATAACATCCTGTGTGTCAGGTCAATATATTTTATTTCATCTTGTGTCTCCATCCTGCTGTTTCACATCCTCTGATAAGATTTTGTATGTCCTCCTTAAATTTAACATGGTATTCTTTAATTGTCCTCTGGTGCTCTGGTTTGTGTCACAGTTATCTTATTACTTGGAGGATTCAGTCAATGGAAAGTGGAACAACATGATCACTTTACACCATTTGTTTGGTTACATAGAGGTATTTTAACACCTAGTGTTCAGCTAAGGCCTATAATATAGTGTATTCACCCTACTACTAATTCTATAGACTGTGCAGTACAAAGTTAAACTTATAGATTTTGTTATACTGACAAACAGCTAAATAAAGGTGCACATGATATGATATCTAAATACTTATGAGCAATGCAAAAACTAATATCTATAAATGTGAAAGCTAATATAATATTGCAGTCCTCATTTTTATTAACAATACTAAGCAGACATTTGACTAAATTATATGCTGCAAGACTGTTGATCTACGGCTGAGGCCAGAATATCCTGCCCTTTTATGAACAACTCTAGGCAATATATGAGAGGGAAGTTGCAGTAGGGAAAGAAAAATTCTGCTTTTAGAGCTGTCCCCATTCCCCTTTCTGTATGTACTGTATATTACCTTGTGTGACTCAGACAGAACAAAGACAAGCAGGATTTTATAGAGATAATTTCTTCAAAATTTGAGCCTACTTTGGTCTCTGCTGCTGACAGAGTCCAGCTTGCCTTCTGTACTGCCCTGATGGGGTTTTAGACCAAGTATGCATATACTGGAGAATTTAAAAAGCACAGTGGGGTTCAGCCTCTATTATCCAGGAGCTATAAGTAAAGGCAATCCACAGCTGGATGTAGGAAAATGGAAAAATACAGCAGCAAACCCACTCTTGTCAGCACCGAATTTCATGCAGCAAAGCAATTCTGAGAAGCTCAGCAAGATCACAGTGATGCACCTTGGACATGAGAGTACACAACGTGGGTGTCATCTGTTGACAGATCCTGTTCCCTCCTAGTATGAGCGTCATGGTGGGAAGTGCTTTTTGAGGACCATCCCTGGGGAGATGGCACCAGGCTGAAGATGCTACAGTGGGATATACTGGCTCTAGGGCAGTGGATTCTTGAATGGGAGCAGTCTGAGCCTGCATGAGAAATGCCTTGAGCCTTCAGGGGTTAGGGCACTTCTCAAGCAGGTCATGCCCTTGGCCACAGCCATGTGACTTTAACCTTGTGTGATGCAGATGCAGCTGGCAAGACAGCTGGCCTCTGTGCCTCCTGCTGCCTTCCTGCATCTCATGGAGCAGAGTCTGCTTAGAGAGATGCTCAATAACCCTCAAAGAGAAAAGTCCTGTTTGAGCACAGTTTTTGCTCAGTACAGAAAGTACCCCAGTGCTCACTGGGAAGCTGCAGCAGAACAGCTCTGCAGACCAGTGAAACATGCTCAGGGTGGTGCCTTCAGACTACTGTAGCACAAGGATCTGAGCACAAGCGATTAGCAGGGAAACCAGGCAGCTCGGGGCTTGTTTTGATTTCTGCTCTATCCTTCCAGTCTAATACACTTAGCACACATCAGGGAGCAGGGCAAGGAGACGCTCTGTTCTCACATCTTGTGAAGTCAATCAGTTGCATAATATGAAACACAGGCAGCAGGAACGTGATCAAGTGCAGAGAAGGGACACATCAAGCACTTTATTGCGGCTGTGGGAGGAGTGAGCCAGGCCTCTCTCTACCCAATTTATCTTTTCCAAACTGCCTTTTGAGCCTGTTTTGCATCAGCTGCCTGTCACTCTAAATTCAGCTCGGATTTCAAGGTACCTTCCCTGGAGCCCTTTTCTACTAGAACAGGAGGGGTAAACACCCCCTAAAGCCACCGGAGGGATTCAGAGGGTTTAGAAGAGCCACTTCCTCCAGGGATTGCTCAGGGGCAGTGCAGGGCTTGCAGAGTGTGGGGGGAGCCAGCATGTGTGTGAGACAGGTGAGAGACAGCACCAGGGCAGGGGTCACCGTATTCAAAGGGCTCCTACGAAGGGAGGGAAATAACCTTTTTTCTTAAGATAAGTCTTAAACTTAGGGATCCTGCAGCTTCTGAGAGGTCTCTAGGCAGCTAATCCGGTGAGGTGCAAGTAGATTTTTTCTGTGTATGTGTCCTCATGCAGTCAGGAGTACCTTTTGCACCATCTGAAAGGAGTGTGAGCACCAGGGATCAGGGTATCACGGCAGCCTGAGCTTTGTTGTTTCCGCTCTCGAGCCTTCTGCTTGTCTCTCATCAACAAGTTCTTAAAGATTTCACAGATCCACAGTGCTTATTCAGAGATCGTGCTGCAGATGCACAAGCCCACATCAGAAGCGACAGACCCTCTGCACGTGGAAGAAACTGCACCACCCTGAGGGTGAGCCTGAAAAAAGACAGGGGGAGTTGCCTTGTTGATGCTGACTTCGAAAATGACAGATGTCATTCTGTTCTGTGCCAGTGAAAGGTTTCATGTGATGGCTTACCAGATGCTCTGCACACCTGCTGGAAGCTCAGCCCCATATATTTTGGTTGAAGGAAACATGGTTAAAAGATGGAGAGCAACAAGGTATGTTGAAGGAAGAGGGGGCAAAAAGAAATCACTCCAGTATGAAGCCTTCCAGGCATCTGCCACTGTCACAAGCAATTTGCCTCTTTGCCTAACAAACGGCAACAGCATTTCCTGTTCAAAGCATGTCTCTATACTCCCAAAGCTGTGGGAATATATAATGATCGTGAGGGGCTTTTGGGTTTTCTTGCTCCACTTTGAAATTCGTCTCTCATCCTTGTTATATTAGCACTATTTTTAGCTGCTCGTACTCCAAATATAAGTGATTCTCCATGATGCATCTCAAGCACGAGATGACAGTAAAGACACTTGGGTGTTGCTGAGCTGTGGAATCATTCTGGAGCTCATATGTGGCACAGTTCTCTTAGAGATGCTACTACACTGTCCTAAAGCACTGGGAAGCTGCTTTCAGCTCACCGTGACCTCTCTTGCAGGTCAGCAAGGCCACTCAGCACAGGCAGATGCTCCCTCCAGGGACAGATGAATGTCCCTGGAGATCCTTGGCTGCTGGACAGTGTTCCCAAGGATTGTTTTGTCCAGATGCTGTGGGATGTGTCCTCCTCCTTCCCATGGCTCATCTCAGGGCCTCTCCTCACAGAGCTTCCTGCCCATACATCACTGGGTATTCTTTCCCTTTCCAGCTCTCATGACCTCAGCCTTTCCCATTCCCAGGCAGCATGTCTCCATCCCATTTCTCAGCCTGGCCCTCCCTTCACAGGCACCACAAGATGCTGGTGCTCACGGGACAGGGAGAAATACAGCTGGTGTCTGGTGGCAGCACAAGGGCAGGACACGGCCCATGGAGCAGAGGTGAATGCACAGGGCAGCATGGCTGTGGTGTGCAGCTGTCCCAGTGACATGGGGAGAGGACAAGCAATGCCCAGGCAGGATTTCCTGGCTGATGGGATGTTGGGCATGTTTTGATGGTAACCTAGTGCTCTGTGTAACAGCCCAAGGTCTGTGTCTGGCAATCCTTCCAGGTGGGACAAGTCCATTAGGGAAGTTAAACTGAGTGGCAATCTCATGTTAGATTTTGGTGGGTGAGGTTTAGCTGGACTGACTGGGACTGCAGCATAATTTCACAAAATGGGGAAACGCCATTTGTCACAAACTGCAATTTCTTAAGATGAACAAATAAGATAAACACTCTGTACATATGGAACATAAAACTCTTTGTGCATGATTTATACCATGACAATACTGAGCACTGCTGCTCCTTTCAGTGCGATGCACGTCTTTAGAGCTGACTCGTCTTTCCAGGGATCAGAGACAGTGTCCTGGAGCTGAACATACTTGATCTGAAGAAGTCCAGGTCCATAATGTACCTTTGTGGCTCGATTTATAAGGTTATCCAACAGAGTATCTAATTTGATTTTTTTGTATTACATCCTTAAAACCACAAGTCCCCTGTGGATGACCATTTAGGATTGCTGCAGTAAGTGTTGGTCAGATTCCTGGGTGATCCAAGTGATCCTGTGTTAGATGAGCCAGTTATGGATACACTGGAGGCTTGATTCAAAATATGTGTAGAAGCCCATATTTTTTCCTCAAAACTTATTTCTAGCTGAAGCACCAAAGCATGAATGTGCCTTGGGATAGCAGCTTTCTGGAGGCTCATCCGCTGAGCCAGTAATTGCAGTCTTTAGCATCCAGCCTGCATCTGGAGTACCAAAAAGACTGGTTTCAGAAGAGACACTAAAATCTCAGGCACTTGCATTCTGCTGAGAAGTTCAGAAGGATAAAATGTAACAACATGAAACAGTTGTTTCCTCTTTTTTTTTGAAAAAGCAGAAATTTCTGAGCGATAAGGCATTGAATGTTGTCCCTCTGAGCTTCAGCTGCTGGGCACAACCATGTGCCATAGATTTTGCTCACAGCTCTTTCTCCATCTTATTTTTGAATCTTTCTCTGTGGCACAGTGAAACTCAGGTCTGCCCAGATTTTCAGCACTCCTGCCAAAACAGGGCTCAGCAAGCATCATCTGTTTTCCAGAAGCCTCTGCATGTCTGTTATACAGGGTATGCGGTTGTCTTGGTTTGGAATGACAGGTGCCTGCTAAAGAAGGCAGGAGCCTCCCCTGAAATGGAGAATGCAAACCCTCCCCACCCCTCCAAATTGCT
>JAYDZK010000006.1:30598976-30620428 GCA_034509185.1 Euphonia xanthogaster | reverse complement strand
CTCCTCCCTCTGGGCAGAGCATCTCCCAATGGGATGTTATAGTTCTTATCAGTCATGCAGTGACTTTCAATGGCTCGTTATCAGCAGATATCCCCTGCCTAGGGAGGAGTGATTGTGATCACTCAGGGAGAGAGAGAAGGAGAATTGCCCGCTTGACACAAGACAACTGCCATACAGATGGCAATAGAATACATCCTGCCTTACAATCTGGAACAGGGGTCCCATGCAACCAGTCTCTGCAGCAACTCACATTTGCCCGCTCTAGTAATTCCACATTTTTGCTACACTGGATGTTTGCCACTTGCAATTTAATTTGTCTGAGTCACCTCCAAGACAGAGGTCAAGAAACTTCAGGCAAGGATCAACTGCTGTCAGCGTCTTCTCCCTGTTTGTGAGGTTTAAACCAGTTGCACATCAGGGCTGACTGATCCATTGGATACCTGGCACCTTTTAGAATTGTCTCTCAGGCTGGGCTGCATGAAGACCTTTTACGTCTTCTCAAGTCATTGTATGTAGCATGCTGGCATCATGCAGTGCCTTTGAAAAGGTGCTGTCTCTCTGCTGCAGCTGCTTGCTGCTTGTCCTTGCTTCTGTGTTTCTTTAGCCTGAAATCATGATTCTTGTCACTCCATTCACAGGCTTGGAAGAAGTCACCTTTTAAATAACAGGCATACCCTTGAGACAGGCACTGACAGATGCTTGCTGCTTCCAAGCTACCTTTTGTGAGCTGCCTTAGAGAACTCAACAACTGAACTGTGAGCAGAGCAGCAATAAACGTGCGTGTGACATGGGGCCATGACCTCACTGACAAAACATCCCCTGGGCTTTTCACGAGCCAATAAAGCTCTAGCTTTTGTTCCCTGGCATGGGCCTTGTAGTATGGCACCTCTAATCTTTCTAAGCTGCCACTGCAAAGATAAGAGGGAAGGGAGCAAGAAAGGTCCATTTGAGGTTAAGAGAGTAGATCCTGCTACATCTGCAGTGATGAAAGATTTCATTTTGTAGCTTGTAACTTCTCATCCAGCAGTGCTTGTCGAGGCAGAAGACAGCTCACTCACATTGAAGGGTTGGGCTTTTTAAAGCTGCATAACAGGAGCTGCTTCACAGCTGGGTTGCTAGGGTGCAGAAGGCACAAGAAGTGGTTTTGTTGCACACTGTACATAAAGACATCTTAATTTCTGATGCATCAACTCTCTTCCTGCCTCCCTTGATGCCTCCCCCTACTCTATACCTTAGGGTGAAGCAATCGGCCCATGAGTGAGAGGTGTGTGCCAACCACTGACTGTGAGCAAACTGTGACTGATGGGCCCCACAGGGTCACTCTGAGCAGTCCCACCACCCATCACAGCTCCTGGCTCAAGGGTGTTATAGATGGATAATGAGATGATTTGCTCTCGCAATTAAAAGATAACTATTGTGTGAATATTAGGAAAATCTTTACTGATGTACAGTTATTATTGTAGTTTAGATGTCCTCTGTTCTCTCCACAGTTCCCTTCCCGTCCCCCCCCAACCCCCCCCGTATTGTTGCCATCAGACAGCTGAGGTTGTCTAGGACATGTAAAAGAAGGCTGCAGAGGTGTCCCTTGCATGGGGCAGTTGGGAATGGAAAAGCTTGGTGCCTAGGGGGTGCGGCCATGGCAACACCTGATCTCCAATCCAGTTACAAGAAAGCAGTCTCCACTGATAAATGGCAAAGAAGAGCTGACTGACAGACTTTGGGAGGGGCCAGGGCTGCCTGATGCAAGCCCCCAGGGGTATAAAAGACTGAGCATCCATCTTGAAGAGGAACCAGCCATGTAGTATGCACATGGGCAGTTCCCAGCACTGTGAATTTTTTCAACCTAGGACACTCATATAGTCCTTTTGTTTTATTTTTGTCAAGGTTTAATAAACCTTTTTAAATTTTCAAAGTGAGCAGTTTTTTCTCACAAGGGGATTTCCCAGTAAGCCTCAAGCAGTCAATGCAAACAGCTCATGAAGGGACGGAAGGAACACAGACCTGTCTATTTAAATAAACAGCAGCTCGGTGTCCATTGTAAAGACATCGAGTGTCTCCCTGCCTGGGGCTACAGCCCTGGGAATGATCCACACAGTCTCCCATCAGCTAAGTGCACTGGCTTGCACTAGGATTCTTGGAGGAACAGACCAAAGAGTTCTCAGGATAAAGAGTGGTTCTTTTCCATTCATTTAAAAATAAAACAATACTGGGATTGAAAAGCCATGCTTTCTGATTTTCCCCACAGCGTTTTTCCTGGAGAAGCTGGAAGCCTGGGGCTTGGACTAGTGCACTTTTCACTGGGTTAAGGACTGGATGGCCAGGCCCAGAGAGTAGGTGTGACTGGAGTTACATGCAGCTGGTGGTCAGTCAGCAGTGCAGTTCCCCAAGGCTCACTGTTGGGCCCAGTCCTGTTTAATATCTTTATCTATGATGTGGAAGAGGTGATCCAGTGCACCCTCAGCAAGTTCACAGACACCAAGTTGAGTGGAAATGTTGCTCTGCTGGAGGGCAGGAAGTCTCTGCAGAGGGATCTGGACAGGCTGGATCCATAAGCCAAGGCAAGCTGTATGAGGCTCAAGAAGGCCAGGAGCTGGGTCCTGACTCTGGGTCACAGCAATCCCATGAAATGCTCCAGGCTGGGGCAGAGTGTCTGGGAAGCTGCTGAGAAGAAAAAGACCTGGAGGTGCTGGTCAAGAGTGGGTGAACATGAGCCCAGCTGTGCCCAGACAGGCAAGAAGGCTAAGGGCATCCTGGCCTGGATCAAGAATAGTGTGGCAGCAGGACCAGGGAAGGGATTGTTCCCCCTGTACTGGGCACTGGTGAGGCCACACCTCAAGTACTGTTTCCAGTTCTGGGCCCTTCACTACAAGAAAGACACTGAGGTGCTAGAGTAGGTCCAGAGAAGGACAATGAAGGTGCTGAAGGCTCTGGAGAGCACAAGTCCTGTGAGGAGCAGCTGAAGGAGCTGTGGGTGTTTGGCCTGGAGAAGAGGAGGCTCAGCAGTGACCTTATCACTCACTACAACTGCCTGAAAGGAGATTGGAGCCAGGTGAGGTTTGGTCTCTTCTCCCAGGCAACTAGTGACAGGATGAGAGGAAGTGGCCTCAGGCTCCACCAGGGAAGGTTCAGTCTGGACATCAGGGAGAAATTCTTCACTGAAAGGGTGGTTACAGATCAAGGCAACGTGCCCAGGGAAGTGGAGAAGTCACCATCACCGGACATGGCACTCAGTGCTATGCTTTAGTTGGGATGGAGGTGCTTGGTGAAAGGTTGGACTTGCTGATCTTGGAGGTCTTTTCCAACCTTAACAATTCTTCATGATTAGTCCTCACAATTAAAGTGGTCCCCTAGGAAAGGGTGAGCTGTCCACTTACATAGCTCTTAACCTGTTGATGAGTTCAGGAGCACTGTTCAGGACAATGGGGGGACACACTGGAAAAGGCAGTGATGTCATTGATACCAGCTGACATGATCTAATGGAAAAATAGACCTTTTCTAATGAGCTTAATAGCTTTTTCATGAGGAAGTTATGGTGGTGAAATAGATTCATAAGTGAATATGACATGCTATCAATATTTGGCTTAAAGTGTCATAAAATCCATACTAAATGCATTACAAGTGGCTAAATATGACATTTTGAAGTGATTTTTGTATGAGAAAGCATCAGTGAACAGCCATATGTTGACTGGTTTGTGGTGCAGTGATTGTTTTAGTGATTAGCAGGAAATGTTTAAGGGGCTGTTAATCAAAATGGATTGGGAGACAGAGATTCGGGAAATTGGAAGGCAAGTTACTCAAATAATAGATTTTCCTGTGGTCTGATGGCCATGGAAAAAGAACAATAGCCAGACCAAAAAAAAACCCAAACCAAAACAAAAAAGCCCAACCAACCAATCAACAAAAAAAACCAAACAAAAAAAACCCCACCAAAAAAACATCATACAAAAAACCAACACTTATTTCATTAGCAAATCCAAACCAGGAGAGGGAAAAAACCCATCCATTTGGGCTGAACAATATTCTTCCTTTGACACAAGTTGAAATATTTTTTTCTGGGTACTAACAGGACAAGTAGGCAGCCCAAAACCTTGGGGTTGAAGCAAAGAAAAATATGACTCCCTCCAATCCCTCAGAATGATTAGGAAATTCCAAGCCCTTAGAAATGACAAAAGGTCATTGATGCTGTTGTTGGTGCACATATAAGTAGGAAAAAACTGACAGCATGGGGAAATTGCCTGGATTGCATATTTGGTTGTATGAACTGTGCAAAGCTGGAGCTAAGGGAGGCTCCAAATGAATGTGCTAACGCCTACAGAGCATCATTTCAGAGAAGAGCAGGCTCATCAAGAACCTACGCCACCAAACTAAAGCTGCTTTCCCTTTAAGAGTTCCATTTTGCCTCGTGCATGCAGAGCAGAAAGGGGACTGGCTCAGCCTGGAGATATATCCATGCTCTCCAGAAATCTTCCATGTGAGCAGCAAATGACCCATATTGCAGAAGGGTGACTCATCCCTCCTGCCAGGGCTGAGCTGGGGGGGGATGGCCACTCCTCAGGCTGCCTCCAGGGGTGGCCAGGAGAGCCAGGGCCGTGCTCACGCATGGAGTCACATGGTGCACTGCAGAGCCATGGGAAAGGACAATTCCCTCAGACTCTGCTGTGGGACACTGTTTCTAGGAATCCCAGCACTGGCTGGGAGACCCTGTGGGGATGAGTGTGGCCTCTCCGTGTGTCTCTTAGGGAGGTCAGGCCACAGTAAGTGCCCTGGGACAGGAAATGTGGCTGCATGCAGTGTCAGGCTCAGACATGGGCTGAGTTCATCCATCCAAGCTCAGGCCCCAATGGTCATTCCAGGGTTCTCTGCTCCCAGCTCATTAGCTGTAATTCACTCAAGCCACATGCCTGCGTGGGTAAGATGCAGCCCTCAGTGCTGGAAAGAAATCTTACCTGCTAACAGGTGTACAGGTCCCCTCCCCACAGCAGGGCTCAGCACTGGGGCCACTCGCCTGGGCAGAAGTGTCACCAAAGTGGCTCCATGGGGAGGGCTTCTGCAGCCTGGGGGCTTGGGCGCCAGTGCCACCGCCATTGGTGCTTTTCAGCTGTGTGGGAGCTGCTCCAGTTCCTCACCAATACTGTCTGCCGGACATGTATAGGATATGGATGGCCATGGGAAAGATGTGCAGGGCCCTGCCCAGTGTCCACTGTGCACACCTGGGCATTTGCTCGCCCCTTCCCAAGGTGCCTGGCTGGCTCTGTAAGCGATGGCACAGGAGCAGGAGTGGCTCACAGCCCCTGCAAGGCAGGCTGGGGAAGGAAGGCAGCTGTGGCCGGAGAGGCCCCGGCCCAGCAGCCCATCCTCGCAGCCCCACGTCACGCCCTCCCTCTCCCGGCTCCCAGCGCAAAGCAGCAGCAACTTCCTGGTGCCCTTCCATCCCACAGCAGCTGCTCTGGGGCGGGAAGGGACGGGACTGGGGCGGGAGGGCAACAGCCTGGGGCAGCTCAGCTGCGGGCAATGACCACGGACGCAATGGCCCTCCTCTGCTCCCTGCCTCCTCCCACGGGCTGCCTCTGGTTGTGGGAGCCGAGGGACACATCCCACAGACACTCGTGTGTGGGGTGAGCACACATGTGTGACGCTCTTCCCTGGCAGTGGTGGGAGGGAGAGCTCCGTTCAGAGCCTCGTCTCCAGCTGCTGGAGATGCAGCAGGGATGAAGCAGGGGGGCGAGGGATGCCACGGTGGGTACCACAGACGTTTGCAATTGTGCTGGCTCCTGAGAGCCCTGGGTGCCTCCAAAGCCCTGCACGGCCCAGGGACGGCCCAGCCCACCCCCAGCCCTGCACCCAAGCCCATCCTCACTGCCGAGCTCTCCATGAGCAGGTGAAGCAAGCCAGGCACGACGTGCCAGGCGTAAAACATGGCGTGAGCTGCTGCTTCACAAGCTGGCAGGGAGGAGGAGGAGAGTTTGGTGTTGAGCACAGCACAGTCTGTACCCTGGGAGAGGAAGTAGCCTGCCTGTGATGGTGGGAGATGGAAGGGGATACTTTAGATTGGAGACCAGCTGGGGTAGCTGAGAGGATATTAAACTGCGAGAGCTGGGAAACACAGCTTAGAGGAGAAACAGTGCACAAGCCCAGACTCCTCTCATGGGGTCCAGGCTGAGCCAGTCAGTGTTAATGAACTGGAAAAAGGGAAATTTCAACTGCAGCATTTCTAGGAGTCTCCATGCCAGTCCAGGGAGGATAGTCTTAATTTTAAAGCCCTTTAGGCTGGCTGCTGTGATGGCAGTGCTGGAAATTCCTGATTACAGCCTGCTCACACAGAAGTTGGGGGATGCAGAAGGTGACCTGGTGCCAACAACACCAGCATATGAGTGTCATTACAGCCATGCAGCAAACATGCTTGCAATCCACAGAGAAGTGTGACATTCCTAAATCTGGTTATACAACATTTTGCAGACAAACTGCAGAATTTTTGTGTTCTGCACAGAACACAAAGATGTTCCTTTCCCTAGCAAGCAGCCTTCGTGACCTGCCTGAGCCAGAGCTCTAACCTTGCCAGAGAGAGGGGCAAGGTTAGAGCTTGCAAACACCTTGATTGTGTCAGCCTGTCTGTAACATCGCACAAATTTGATAGTCAAATTAAATTAAATATATATTTAGTAAATAATTAAGATTTTTCTGTTGGCCATATTCTGCCCTTAGACTTCTCCCCACACAGAAGACACCACAGAGCTTAGGCACCAACTCTGCCAGTGCTCAGTTGCTTCCTACAGATCCACCCAAGCACTGTCAACTCACCAACACTAAAAGGATGAGGGCATTCACTCAGGTAAAGTTTTACACTGCCCTGAGCTGGAGCTGATTTTTTGTCCAAACAGTTCAGGACTCGCAGGCTCATTGCCTCAGGTTTGGCAGCAGGACAGTCCCGCTTCTACAAAAGCATTTTACAGTTAATTAGAGCATTGCCTTTCAGCACAATTAATGATCTGAGAGGATGCAGTATGCCAAGGCAGGTAAACTCTTTGGGGATTTGGACTCGATGCTGCTGGCTGTAGACTCCAGAGACATAGAAGGGAAAGGCTCATCCTGCAACTTCTGCAGATCATGAGCAAAGCGCTGAAAGGTTTCTGGGAGAGGGGATGCAGCAGCAGATAGTGTGGGCAGGCAGCCTGCTGCTAATCAGAAGCTCCTTTATTTTACAGTGGGCGCGGGACTTAAAATGCAGCAGGCCCATATGCACCTCCGTCTGCCCAAAGACTTCCCCTCTTTGATAAGGATGGTACAGGCTGTGCTGAGCTGCAACTTGATAAATATCAGCCAATTCTCTCTCTCCCTAGAGAGGCAGGGAGAGAGATGCCTTCTGCACCATCCAGGGGCTGAGGACAAGTAGCCGAAGTCATCCTGTTCTCGGAACTACAGCAGAGCCAAGACAGTGCAGGCACCCCCACAAGTGTTTCATGGGTTCATTCTTTAGCATTAAGTCCCCTCAGAACAGCTTCAAAGACTTCTCTGGGCAGGCACAGTTAAGCCTTTTATTTTAATTAACCATCTCTCCTTGGTGATTCCAGAGTTCCGGGGTCTGGCTTTTGATTTGCAAATGCAAATGGAGAAGGTGTTGCAGTGATATACATATCTAAGGCAGATGCACTGCCAACTTCCTAAATTCCTTTTTTCCACGCATATATGTGAGCTGTCCTCAAATTTATGTGCTGAGACATGCATATTTTATATTCCAATAGTGCCTTGCACCCCCCTGGGCTTTTGTTGCAGCCTCACCAAAAATATATATTCACATGACTCTGGAATAAAACAGGAAAGTCTCATCTGCCTGGGTAGTTCCCTGGTGAATTTACATTCTTCTTTCCTTAAGAGCTCTATTTTCTGCATTCGTTTGGATTACGGCAACCTTTTCTGTTTAAAATTCTTGTCCCTTTCTTGATCCAGGTTACTTTAAATAGAAGAGGAAAGGAAATTAACAGAGGAACCAGCAAAGCTCATCTCACGTCTCAGAACTGATTCTCTGACCTTTTTTACTCTCTGTGTCCCCCCGCGAAAATCTGCTTTTCATCTGCACTATTCCAACCTCCTGCAATAGAGGAAGTCCCCGAAGCTTTTTGAGCCCTTTTCAAAGATTCCACCTCTGCAGCCAGACACCGAGCTTCGTTTCTGGTAAGGTTTTCAATCTCTCTCATCCCTTTGTCTGGGTTTTATACGTCACCCTCTTCCTCTTGGGTGAGCAAAAAGGGGACGGGTGCTGCTGCTGTGCTGACTCCTGACTGGGTCACCCAGCGCTGCCGGGCTGGGCTATAAAACCGAGCCAAGGCAGCGCCGCTGCCGCGCACACCGGACCGAGTCCGCAGTCGGCGCAGGACCGTGCGCAGCCTCTGCCGCTCCTGCCTTGTTGTTTCTCCTGGAATACTGATCCGACCTCGGGAGCAAGATGTGCAAGGGACTCGCTGCACTGCCAGCCACTTGCTTAAAAAGGTACTGTTTATTTCTGAGCATCTGGTAATGGTCTTGTTAGCCCGGAGACAAGCTGATGCGTTGCGCTTTGTGTCCGAGGCAGGAGGACGGATTTAGCTCTGATTATTTTGCAAGATTAGATACAAATGACCGCTTCGAGGCTTTTGTGGTTTTTTTTTTCAGCTAGAAGCAGAATTGCAGAAAGGTTTTGTACGGAGCTGGGGGAACTCTAAAGCCTTCCTTCCCATCATCCCCATCATCAAAACCAGCAGCTTTTAGCATTGCCATATTTTGATATTCCTGTCAGCTGCTTCTGCTGCAGTCTTTGCACCCCTTTTCTCCTTTGGCTCCTCTCTGCTAAATGTTCTTGAGTCTTTTGAGGGGGAAGCAAGGCAGACAGGATAAAAATTAAGGATTATACCCTTAAATGCTTTTCAAATGCAGAAATGCAGCCTGGCAGCAGCAGAGACCCATGTGCCAGCAGGCAGGGATGCGGGCACGGTGGACGTGGATGCAGCACCAGCTGGTGTGGGATCAGCCTCAGTTCCCTGGGCGATGTTGAGGGGCCAGGTTAGGCTGTACCCCAATGCACAGCACTGTGGGGGTGGTGTGGGGCTCATCACACCCCTGCCGTGTGGTGCCAATCAGGATGGGCTGAACTGTAGCCTTGCAGGACCTGGCTGTACCCCGGTGTGTGGGATCAGCAGAGCAGAGCCTGCACAACCCCAAATGTGCCCTCGGCAGCATGGCCTGCCCCATAGCCCAGCATGATGGGTCTCTAGGCTGGCATGAGCCCTCCTGGAGGGGTGTTACTCCCTTTCAGGTGCTCTGGAGCCTGGAGACGCCCAGAAGGAAGGCACAATACTCCCTTCTCATCCAGCCCATCCAAACTCGTGTGGGCCTCTGCTGGTGCAGTGCTGCCTTTCTGCCCACCCGTGCCTGCAGCAGCACTCCTGAGGCTGCTTCCCAGCAGATGTGCAGTGCCACGGGAAAATGCAAGCAGAGACTCAGCTGGCTCCCATCTGAGGATAAAGCTTCCTGCTCATGGCTGGATTTAAAAACAGGTGCTGAAAATGTGAGGAAAAAGTGTTGACACTTCCAATTTGCAGGACATTTGATGAGGATAAAAAAAAAATTGAAAAATTCAAGGAAAAATAGTTCACATCTTTTAAACACCTCTGTCCAGGATTCCCAGCAAAATCTCTCTCTTCCAGTAAGCTGTGGGACTGGCTGCAAGCAGCAGTGTCTTGTTTCCTCCTGCTGCCACCCTCCTGCAGACCTGAGCAGTCTCCTTCTCCTGGGCAAGGAGCATGACAGCAACAGGCAGCCCAAGCCTGGCAGCCCAGAGTCCCCATGGGCGCCTGGGCAGAGCCTGGATGTTGGTGTTGGCCACAGGCACCCTGCTCTAAAGCAGCTGTGAGCTCCCTTTGCTCTCCCTGAGTGCTGCAGCTGTAAAGGAAACATTTCTGAGGCAAGCAGCGAGACCAGGTATGGCCAGGAGCCCTGACAGAGCACTGGAGCAGAGAGCAGTGCTGGGGGGCTGAACAGCTGCCGGAGCTCAGCCCTGTGGCACAGCCTCTTGCTCTTTTCCAGGCTCAGATCTGAGGAGAAGGAGAAGAATTTCCTGCTTTACACTATGGCTGAACCTTGGGGCAGGCCAGGGCTTTTGCCCCTGAGCAAGCAGGCATAGTTTACCTACTCCCCATTCTTAAACTGGAAGGAAACTCAGAGAGGTGCCAAGGCCATTATCAGCTGCATATCTAGAAGCTGCTGTGAATAAAGGATTGTCCTGAGCTGGAAGGTGGAACAGAATTAAGGATGAATCTTCAGAGGAGCTTGCTGTGGAGCGAGGGAGCAGCTTGCAGCCAGTGTGGGCTGGTTGAGGTGGAGCTCTTGGCTCATCCCCTGACCTCAACCCACAGCCTTGCTCCAAGCCATTGACTTCCTCCCTTCTCTCTGTGTCATGGGCTTGGTGGGGTGGCCTGGTGTGGCCCTGCTGTTCCTGTGGCCAGCTGATGAGGTGGGGAAATGGCAGGGGCTGCAGGAAGGGATTGGTGAGGGTGTAAGAACCACTTATTGGCAGCTGGGCAAATCAGCTCAAGGAGAGGTGACACACACAGCATGCTGATGCTTTTCTATCACAATATTTGTACTGTAAACAGGAGGAAAACAGCAGCTTCTGCCCCTTTGCCACCTGCTTCCAGGCTGATGACCTTCTCAGCAAGATGCTTTTGAACATGAAAAATTACTTCTTTGGCATTGTTGTGTTTGTCTAGAATGAAAAATATGCATTATTCAATGAGTGGAAAATCAGCACTGGAGTCCCTCTCAGTGACCTGCATTTGTGTCACTGAGTAATGCTGGAGGAGCCTGTGCAGTGAGGAGGCTGCAGAGGTAGTGCAAAGCATTGTCTTCGTCTCCTCCTTGATTTTTTTTTTCTTTCAGTGCCAAAGACATGAAGCACCGTCTGGGCTTCTTGCTGCAGAAGTCAGATTCCTGTGACTACAGCTCTTCCCAGGGCAAGAAGGAGAAGTTATCTTCAAGCCAGAGGTAAGAGCAGGTGCTGTCACCTAATTAATCCCAGACTGGCTGCAGCATGTTGTTTATTCCTTCACCAAGCTGGACTCCATTAGTGTTTCTGCTGCTGCTTCTCACTTCTTCATGAACACCTGTGCTTGGATCTAGCGTGGCAATAGCCCTCATGTGTTGATAGTCCTGTCAGCTGACTATCAACACCTAAGGGCTTCAATTTCCATGAAGAATGCTGAACTAGAGGTCCCTTCTGCCACCACTTCTGTCATTCAATATGAATGAGCACAGGGGAGGGTGTGTACAGTGTCCTGCACAGGGGAATGACGCCATTCCAGACCCAGTGCAACTGGACACATTGCAGAATCAGCATCCCATGCCTCTTTGGGCTGGATTTGTGCAATGGTCCACACAGCTGCACAGAGGTGTAGGCACACAAACCAGCCAGCAGCCTGTCAGGGTGTCACTGCTCTCCCCAGTCTGCAGGGAGACAGTGTTCTCTCCAAAGAGAGCCCCAAAAGCCAAGGTTTGCTACTGGAACAGATGAGCCCTAGGGTGTTCTAGTATGGTAGAGGGAATGAATGCAGGATGTGCTCCCCATGTGTTTCCAGTTCCCACATTCCTCTCTTCCTTATAGCTACTGTTCCCCTGACAGGTTGAAGGAACCAGTCCTTTGGAGTTCACTGATATGACCTGTAAGAGTGATTCCAGATCTGTGCTCCAGCAAGAGATGCAGCCAGGCACAAAATAAATATGAACTCCACAGCAATTTTTTTCCAGGAAAATTAATTTCTAGCCCATGGCTGGTGATGAGGATCACAAACCAAAATTTCTGTAGGTTAGATCCAGGATCCCTGGGGATATCTGTAAAACAAGCTGATATTTCATTCTCAGTCTCTTGTGTATGCTCTTACAACAATCAGGGAAAAAGATTTTTCTAGTGGTGTTGAGAAACAAACCAAATTTGTCCTTTCTGTATTCTCTTTAACTCAGTCCTGTGTTTCTCCCTTTGTGTCTTCTTAGGCTTAGCCAAGAGGAAGTCAGAAAATGGGCCGAGTCTTTGGAAAATTTGATCCATCATGACAGTAAGTGAAGAGGGCTCTTATGCTGCCTGCAGAGCATGTGTGCCCTGAGCAGTCCTGGGAGGGGACACAGGACATTATCTGATTGTCTCTTAGGGGCACACAGGAGCTCCTTTGGCCACACAGGCCTCTGGGAGGGGTGGGGAAGGGGCCTCGCTCAGATCCAAGGCAAGGGTCAATCCCAATGCATCATGAGTGTGGTTTTGGCCTACTACTGAGCTGTCTGTTTTGTAAAAGCAACTGGTTTAGCCCTTGTGCAAGAGGAGGGCAAGACCAGGACACACAGTTAGTGGTGGATTAAACAAGAACCAAAAGGTGGAGATATTATTTGCAGCTGAACCCATGGGAGACTTTGCCTTCCCATCAGCTGTGGGCTACGCTCATGTCCTTGAGGTTTCCTTCACATTGTTCCCATGGTCTGAGACTCTGTGGAGCATGCTGGCTGTCTCCTCGAGGCCTCCTGGGAACACACAAGTTGCTTGTGCTCCCCTGGCAGGGACACTGAAGGTCACAGTGGGGGAACAGGCAGCTGGGGCCCCACGTGTGACATCCCCGTGGGATCTGTCTGCATTCCAGCCTCCCCACTGCCAGCCCCAGGGCAGCTCCTCACTCAGCCCTGGGAAGGAGAACCCACAATCACTGGTTGCTGGGATTCAAGGGTGTAAATGTTCAGGGACCAACAACTCTTGCCTAACCTGGTTTTCCTCTGAACAATCCATAGGAGGACTGGCTGCTTTCCGTGCCTTTCTCAAATCTGAGTACAGTGAGGAAAACATCGAGTTCTGGGTCAGTTGTGAGGAGTACAAGAAAACCAAGTCACCAGCCAAGCTCAGCCCCAAGGCCAGGAAGATCTATGATGAGTTCATCTCAGTGCAGGCCACAAAAGAGGTACGTGCACTGAACATTGCTTGGGCAAAGGCACCACCCTAAATTCTGAGCCAGCAGGGCAGCCAAGCAGACATCAATAATTTCACAAGAGATGAAGGCTTCTGCTTCTCTGCTAGTTAGCAAGGACATGGTGGGTCTTTCATTGATTTTATATTAAATTTGGCTAGAGAGAAAGTGTGTTTAGTTACAACCACATGGCCATTCCATGCACACACTGAAATGGGGGAAGCCCAAGAGGACCATGATTCCCAATGTTTCAGCTGCTCCCATGCAGTTTGAGTTTCCTGGCTAGCTGCATCCCAGAGGGATGTGTGTCAGTCTCTCCTGACAGCTCTTCTGGTAGCAGAGATGCATTGGTATCCAGCTGCACAGATTCTGCTGAGGCTACAGGGTGTCAAACAGCCATTTCAGACAACTGCTCAGCAAGCACACATGGCAGAGAGACACTTGGCTTTCCCTTTCCTATGCCCCATCTGGGACAGGTTCTACTTACACTGTCCCTTTGGCCCTTTGACAGGTGAACTTGGATTCATGCACACGGGAGAAGACGAGCCACAACATGCTGGAGCCTACACTGTCCTGCTTTGATGAGGCTCAGAGAAAAATATTCACCCTCATGGAGAAGGATTCTTACCGTCGCTTCCTCAAGTCCCCTTACTACCTGGACTTGGTCAGCCCACCTGGTGCTGGCTGTGGGTCCGAAAACTGCAAAAGAAACCACACTCACAGCTTAGACTGCAACTCCAACATCATCTCTCAGTGTGCCTGAACCTGCAGCAAGGCAGGGGCGGGCCAGGTTCTTGCAGAATATGTGGCAGCAAAAGCATTCATTGGCATGAAGCAACAGAGCTGTCTCCAGTAGCTGTCTAATGTTCCAGTTGTATCCCATGTCATGCAGCAGCCAGCATTTGTAACCCAATCCAGGCTCAGTGTGTGTAGCAAACCCTCCTGTGATGGGTCGGTGTAGGAGCACTGGGCTCTGTCTGGCAGGAGCTGGGACAGTCACTGCGTGTGCTGGGGCTCTGCCGAGCCCTGTGAGCCCAGCAAGGTGCTGAGGAGCTCCAGTCAGCCCTGGCTCTGCCCACGGAGGGACCAGACTGGCCAGGTCACTGTGGGACACCCAGCAAGATGCAGGGCAGAGAGGAGGCCAAAGGAAGTGCTGGGGACTGTGATCTCCTCTTTCTAATCTGCAAAGGTTTAGGTGAAAAGGGCTGGCTCTGGTTCTTAGCTGTTCATAACTCCCAAATGTCCAGGCTGTCAGGAGTGTTTGCTCAGAGCTCAGGCCGTGCAGCATTGCAGTATCAGGTACAGGAAGAGCTCCTACTCTTTCCTGAAGGGAGACCAAAACTTTTCAGACAGCCTCCCTCAATCATCACAGCCATGGTCGCAGGGAAGCTCAGGCTCCCTCGGCCATCACAGGAAGCTCTTCCCTCTGGCTGCTGCTCCCTCTGTAGCACCCCGTTTATGCTGGCCAAGGATCTTCCCTAGGGCTGTGCAGAGCTGTCACTTTGGGGGAGGCTCATTATTTCCTATGTTATTAATTGCGACCTTCACACTCCCAGGTTAAATAGTCCAGCAAAGCAGAACAGAAACATGTTCCTTCTCTCCCAGACAGGTTTATATTCCTGACTCTGGGAGTCCCATTTCAGGTTTGCCTGTCCTGGCTTGTAACAAGCAGTTTGTGAGGGAATAGGACCACCATATCTGAGGAGAAAAGGCCCTGCTTGGGAGTACTTGAAAATGCTGGAGTTTTTTAAGGTGTTATTTATGTATTTCGGTAGTAGCATGGCTCACTTTTCCTGAAGATGGTAGGAGGAAGGTGTCTATTTCATTACTGCTCTGAGGCTTTGCCAGAAGGCAGCTGACTTTTTCATTGCTGTGGTGAGACATGGCCTTTGCTGTGGGCTTTGGCACTGACCCGCAGTGGGAAGCACAGGAGGCAGCTGCAGGATTGCTGCTGTGAGCTGCAGCACCAGGTGTCTCACTGTCCCCCAGCCTTGGTCTCTCCTTCATTAGGTATTGCTACTCTGGCCACTGCGTACCCTGCACTCTGCATCCCAGTCCAGACAGCAGCTCTCACACCGGGGTTTTGGCATGGCAGGAGGAGGCTCTGGCTCTCCAGGCTCATTGAGAAACTTCTTTTTTAACATGTGCTTTATTTTGTATTTATTCAATGTACCGACACCTATCACCCTGCATGCTCAGCTAAGAGATGGAGAGGCTTGCTAAAGCGCTGAACCTAGCCAAGCATGTGGCTATGTTTTATTTTCCCCTGGTACTTGGGAACTCTTGGTAACTATTGCAAAAACTGTATCAATATTTAAATAATGATGAATGCAGTCTAAATAAAAATGTTTGTGTTAGTCCCTTCTAAAATGCTATTATGTAAACAAAAGAAAATGCATGGAGGTCCAATTCATTGGACAAGGTTGCTCTTAAAATTTATGTTACAAGTGGCTTCACAGAGATTAAGTCACAGAAAGATGAAACAGCAGACGAAGCAACAACAATTTTATCCTTCAGACACCTTCAGCACCATGAACCTGGGGATAAGGGGTTTTTATGGGTCTATGCCTTGGCTGACCATCAGCTCAGCATGGGGATTAGCCATCCTCACCAAGGCTCTGGGGTGAGTGTGAGGGCCCCCCTTGACAGCTTTGGAGTGGGGAAGATCAAGGAGCCCTTCCCTGATGCAGATGCTTTGCAACCCTGAGCAGACAGGACACATTTTATCCCAAAGCTGAGCCTGTCCTTAGGCCATGTCCTGTGGGCGCAGAGAGCTCTTGTTCAGCCTCAGCCCCTGGGGCAGCCCAGCTGCTGCTACTGGAGCCTGAGGTGACCCTGGGAGCCAAAGCCAGAGGCAGCACAGGACCGGGGGTGCCTGTGCTGCATCGGCCTTAGGGTGTTTCTTCTGGATCAGCTCCCTGGGGTGATTCCCTTTCCAGTTCATTGAGAAACCACTGCATCATTGCAGCAGAAGCTCCCAGAGACTTTTGGTCTTGCCAGGGCTTTTGGGCATAAGTTTTGGGAGTGCTGTGTAGTGGGTAAGAAAGTGCTGCACCTTCAGAACAAAGAGACAAAATGAACAGTCCATTGAGACAGTAGCAGAAATACACGTTTATGTGTGGATTACTGAGTGGTACATGAATATGGGTTAGCACACCCATGAATATGGGTGCACACCAGCACCTCACATCTTCCCCACATGAGTATCTCCAGTAGAAATCCCATGGAGAGCTCCAGACTGAAAACCTGCAGCTCACGGGTGGGTGGAGCTGATGCGCCCTCCGGCCTTTGCTCCAGCCCTTGGCCACAGCGTGCAGCACCCTCCAGGGAGTGACCAAGTGGCCTGAGGGGAGCCTGGATGAGCTCTGGGACACTTCCAGCCACTGGGCTTTGGCAGTGCCCAAGTCTGGGACTGGGCAGCCCTGGTGGTGCCCAGCCTCAGCACGCAGGGCAAGGCTGATGAGTGATGAGGTGAGAGGCTCCCGGTTGCTGAAGTCATCATAAAACACACATCAAACCATCCTCTGGTGTCCCTCTGGGGCATGCAGCTGCAGGGAGCCCTTTTCCACATGTGCCTGTGGCAGGGAATGGGTGCCAGGGTGGTGTGGAGACAGTGCCTGGTGCCCCATGCACCTGGCTGCAGCATGGGGTTGCCTTGCCCCACGGCAGAGATAGGGGTCCCTGGAGGGGCACAAGACCTGCCTCCTGCACCAGCCCAGGTGCCAGGGTGGCACACAGAGGCCAGGGGCACAGGGTGATTCTGAAAGATGCACCTTTGTGTTCACTCAGCTGGATGGCCAAGGTTTCCCTCAAGAGGGCCTGGAACAATGCAAAACCCCCACACACTCCTCTCTGTGATGGATCTCAAGCACCACATCCAGAAACTCTGCTTTTTGGCTCTCTGACTCTCAGGGAGTCAAGATGCCCATGTTACAAGTATATATGTGTGTGTACATGTATATATGAATACAGGAATACAGATGTACATGTTGTGTTTATATACTGCTATATATGACAAATTTCACAAGAGCTAGAGTGATAAAATACATGAAGTATCTCCTACCTGAAATATGATCAGCCCAATAGCAAATACCGCTGGGCTGGTAGAAAACTGGGCCATGGGGCTGGTACAGGTGTTGCCACCTTTCTGGGCAAGCCTGCTGGAGTAATTAGCCAAATGGCCCTTCTACGCAAACACAACTTCCCTAGAGCTCCAAAACGCTTCAGTGGCCACATTTTCTGGTCACCCAGTAGATCATGAGCAGCCCCCAGAGCAGACTTCCAACATTTTAACGGAAATTGAGCCAGGGAGGGGTTGCCAACAGAGCTGTGGCATTTCTCCTGAATCCAGCCTGCGCCTTTCTTTTCAGCACATACATACCCAGACGCCTTCTCCCTGCCCCATGTGTCACTGCTGCAGCAGTGACGTCCCAGGGTTTGATGGTGCATAGCAAGAGCCTCCAGCAGCATCCAGACCCTATGGCAGTGGTGGTGGTGGCATTTAACCGTGAAACATGTGAGGGAATGTGGAAATAGCTGCCAAAGGATTAAGCAGAAATGAAAGATCCAGGTCTTCCTGCAGGGAAGCCTGTTCGGTTTTGCATTTCTGAGTCACGCTGTAAATGAGGAGCTTGAACATGCTGAAGAACCCACTTGAATTGACACCAGTTCATGGAGACTTTGGGAGGATGTAGGGAGCATGTGCAGGCAGAGGTGGGGGGAGCGCCCTGCAGCAGAGGGGCTGGCCAAGCCCTCATCCCACACCTAGCCCTGCTTCTGCCTCCCCCTTGTTGCCCACCTGAACGATGGACACTGCTGGGGGGTCCTGTGCCCTTTTGAGGGGACCCTCCTGCTGCTCATGGGCTCCCTTGGGCTCTTTAGGGTCACCCAAGACACCCTCTGCATTCACCCCAGGGGAATGCCTGTAAGCATCAACCCTGCTGCTCCAGCACCGACTTTCCCAGGCCTTTTGCTCCACAGCTTAAAAAAAGAGTCACATTTGTGACTGCCTCCATCCTTCCCCTGCCTCCCCACTCCTGCCTGGAAAACACAGCCCATTTCCTGCTGCTTGGGATGTATTTTTCTTCATTGCCATAGTGATGATGTGTAAATATTTGAGGCTGGTGGGGTTTTGATCAGATTTTGAAAGTCTTGAAGAGACTGGCAAATCCACTATTTATGTTACTGCATTTTGCATAGAGTCCAATGACGCAGTGAGGCAGAGCAGCCTGGGATGCCTGTGGGCAGCAGGGCCACAGATGTTTTGCTGGCACCTGTCAGGTTGCTGGCTGAAGCAGCTCTTTGCAAGCTGTGACCCTGTGGATGATGCACCAGGAAACCTTGGTGCATCATCCAACACAGGGATGAACCATCCAGACCCTGTGGAGCAGGGGTTTATCACATTTCCCTCAAGGCTGAAATGAGACCCTGTGGGCTGCTTTTCATGTATGCCCTTGCCCCATCCTCGGGTGTGATTATTCTGTTAGCAGAGGGCTGGCTTTGAATCCTTAGAAAGCAGCTAGTCCTTTTTAGAGACAGCCTATAGAAACACACGGCCTGGGCAGATAGGAGGAGACAGGAGAGACAGATGCAAGCTACACAAACTCAGCAGGGTCTACACTCTGTTCTAGAAGACAGGGGGTTAATTTTCATGTTTCCAATGATGGGTTCGTGTTTGGTTTGGACTTTTCAAATTGGATCTGAACAGCTGGAATTTCAGCTTTCTTTTCCCCCAGCATGTCTTCCTCCTGTGCTAGATGCTGGGTTTGTGCAGCATTGCTTTGGCGTGCCTACTGCAACTGAAACAAGAGAGCCCCGTGGCAGCCCCCAGAGCTGCATCCCAGCACACCATGAGGGCTGTGCCCTGGGATGTGGCACAGGATGTGCCCTGGCAGCTCAGGGCACTGTGCAAAGGCTGGAGTGAGCAGGGGTTCTGGGTTGCTAAGCAGTCCCAGTGTTTTGGACCAACAGGTCTCATCTTATCCTCTTGTTTTTGTATTTCGAGGGAAGCAAACAGGCTGACTCCGAGTGGAGCTGCTGGGGAAGAGGTGCCACAGGCTCGCCCTGCTCACCCCTGGTGCCTGTCAGGCACACCCTGCGGCACCTGCTTCTGCCGAACAGCAGTCCCTGCCCTCGTTGTCACAGTGCCATCCTTGCTGTACGTGTCAGTGTCACTTGTGTCCCTGCCGTGCCCCCGTCCCTGTCCCTGGCCGGCTGTCACTGTGCCTGCTGATTGGCTGCTTTCGGAAGGAAGGTGATGCCAATCGGGCAGAGGATGTGTCTCACATCACCTTGGCCAGGGAGGGGAGCACCTGCAGAGTACCTGTGCAGTCTCAGCAGCACCCAGGGAAGGTGGGAGAAGGGAGCGAACCTGGGCCAAGCTGGCAATACGGGCAACACTGTGAAAAAAATTGTCATATTCTAAGGAGCCCTAAGAAGGCAAAGCCAGCACCTCAGAGCCTCCAGCTAATGCCAAGCTCCACAGCACCAGGGCTGTGTCAGCTGGCCACATGGCTCCTGGTCACTGCAGAGCTGGGGCTGCTCCCTCACCCTTCTGGGTCCCAGCTCCAGGGAGTTTCTGCAAATTAGTCTTTTGTGGGAGAGAAAAGAGATAGCAAGAGAGAAAACAGCAGGGCATCGGACAGTCCAAAGCATGGGAGGAGGAGCTTAGCAACACCTCTGGGTGCTCTAGGTGGTATCAAGAAAGCAAAGCAGCTGCAGGAGAAGGGGCAGGTGTTTAGACAGAAGCAGCAGGGATGCCTTGCACAGCCCTGCTGCATTGCTACTTGATTAACTCATGATAAAACTCCGACCGCACAAATCTGGGCAGGGAGTCTTTTTCCATCAGGGCAAAGATCCTCTTCTGGGCCATGTCAAAACTGCTTGGTGATGGCTCCACCAGGTTCTTCATGGTCACAGCCTTGGTGAAGTGGTCGATGTTCACCTGTCATGAGAGTGTAAAAGGGATGGGAGCCTGCCTTTGGAGGGCTTAGTGATGGTCTCCCCTTGCCGCTCTGTCCCACCAACAATCACGCCAAGGGTGAGGGGAGGGACTGAAGCAGATTCATGTCTCTGGTAGAATTATTGGTGGCAAAGCTGTCAGGATGAGCTCTGTCCTGCTGCAAAGCTAACTTGGGGAGGAAGATTACTGCACATTGTCATCCCTTATGATTGATGCCACGCCTCCATGGGGAGCGGGGGGACAGGCATGTGTTGGGGGTTCCTATGGCTGGAGACAGCCCAGCAGAGGCTGAGCATGCAAATAGGGGCTCCAGGGTTGTGAAGGATGGGAGTGCAGCACATGGGGATGGGGATGCCCCTTGACAAGGATACAGCCCTCTGAGCCCCTCAGCCATGGCATGAGGTGCCCTGCAGCCATCGCTGTCCTTCGGGATGGATGCTGACAGGGCTGCAGCCTCATCCCTCCCAGTACCATCTCCTGCCCCATGGCCACTGACCTCTTTGGGTGCCTCAGTCTGGATGAACTCCTCATAGATCTTTTTGGCCTTCTCTGCCATCTTCAGAGGGGACTTGGTTTTCTTGTAGTCCTCACAGGCCACCCAGAACTCAGCGTTCTCCTCGCTGAACTCGGAGCGCAGGAAGCTGCGGAAGCTGGCGAGCCCATCTGGGGGGCAAGGGGGAGGTGAGCCCTCGCTTCAGCACTGGCAGTGCAAGGGGGACCCAGCCCTCACTGAGCACCCCAGGGGACGTGGAAAGAGGGGAGGTGACCAACCACAGGGGGATGTGAACTTACAGGGGTTTTGCAGGAGCTTCTCCAAGGAATCGCGCCACTGCAGAGCCTCCTCCGGAGAGGGCCTGAGGAGAGCAAAGAAAGCCCAGGTGGTCCAAAGTTAGCCCACAGCCAGGTTTTTTAACAATTCCTTTAAAAAAGAGGAGGATCAGAGTAACAAGTTGCAGAGACTTTCAGAGTGGAGGCAGTGGTCTGGGGATGGAATGGGGATGCTGCTGCATCACAGCACAGGGGAGGGTGATAGCCGAGTGCAGGGAGGGTGAGGATGGGGTGGGGAAGGCGAATTCCCCCGTGCTTGGGCAGAGCTGTGGCTGAGCTGCAGAGCGAGTCCCTTCTGCGGCCACAGGGCTCCTCCTCGCCCCAGCGCCCACGCACAGGAGGGCAGCGCAGGGCCTCTGCGGGCGGCTGGGAAGCATCCCTGTGTTTTCCTGCTGGGGCGGGGAAAGACGCTCCCCGCTGGCCGCAGGGGCCTGGTCGCTGCGGCCCCGGTCAGAGCCCTCGGCTCCCAGCGCCCACCCGCCCCGTTCCCACGCCCTGCGGCGGGCCGGGTCACGGGCCACGGCGCCCTTCCCTCTGGAAACCTCCAGCGCTTTCCATCTGCACGGCTTTTCCTCTTTTTTTTTTTTCTTTAATATATTTTTCAATGTGATGTTTGCAGTGAGACTGAACGGGGTTGTGGGGTTTTTGTTGCTGTTGGTTTTGTGGTTTTTTTTTTTTTTGTTTGTTTGTTTGTT
>JAYDZK010000006.1:30585705-30598876 GCA_034509185.1 Euphonia xanthogaster | reverse complement strand
TTTGTTGCTGTTGGTTTTGTGGGTTTTTTTTTTTTTGTTTGTTTGTTTGTTTGGGGTTTTGGGGGGTTGGTTTGTTTGTTTTTGTTTTGGGGTTGTTGTTGTTGTTGGAGGAGGAGGAGTTTGACCAAGCTGCCCTAGGCTCCCAGCTCCTTCCCTGCACCTCTGCCAGCGTTGGCTGGAGGGCAAGGGAAGCCCCTCTGCCTGGCACTGAGTGCTGGGTTGGCTGTGGACCTTCTCCACTCCTTGAAGGCAGTGCTGCATTCTCTTGTTTTGCTGCTGCAGGGGCCACACATGGGGGTTGAAATCCCTTGGCTGAGCAGAGCATCCCTGGGAGCAGAGAGGGAGATTGGGCAGGACAGCCTGTCCTGGTCCTGGGGGCCCAGGAGCTTCAGTGGTGGGTCTGGGGGAAGTACAGGTGCTGATGCATGGCCATGTCACGCTGCCCAGGTGGCTACAGCAGGGAGAGTGGCAGAAATGCCAGGCTTGCTCAGGGTGGGTACCAGCCCTCACTTGTCACCAAACCATCAGCAGTAGGCAGCATGACAGGGGGTTCTTATCCTTCACTTTCTGGACCTTGAACTATGTTTGCACTTCTGTCAAAGATCAAACGTATCCCTGCCCCCATGTCCCTGTCAGGTGACTTCTCATCCCAGTGAGTAGCATCACTGCAGCAACCTAACACAAACCAGATTTCCTGGAAACCACCAAATTCACTTTCCCATTATCTGAATGTCCCTGGGATGATATTAACTGCGAGTGAGATGCTGACAGGTGAGTGATGCCAGGGCTGCACAGTGATGCAGTGTAGGAGAAAACAGCTCCTCCAGAGAGCAGGGAGTGGAGATGTTCTCTGGCTTTCTGCAGGGATGGCTAATGGAGATGAAGGTGTCTCTGTCACAGAGGCATCTGGGGCATGGCAGTGATGGAGTGAGAACCACAAAATCCACCGGGCTCTGCCAGCCCTCCTTGGCACGGGCAGCGCTGTGTCAGGCAGGCACCATGCTGGCAAACATCCCCCTGCATATTGCCACCTGCACCCTGGATTGGCAGGCAAAATAATTAATGTTTCATGTGCTTTAAATAATGTTGATAAGCCAGTATTATACACCAGCTTGTGCTGGGGAGCAATGGTCAAGCCAAAGGCCATAGGGTGAGGAGGTTCCATCACCATGAAGCTGCCCCAAGCCAGACATCATGCCATGAGGTTGTCCACTCGGCTCAAGGACACACTGCCACTCCAAAGCCGGATGGCTGCAAAGGCTGGCACCTCTGGGTTGAGGCAGGTGACTCAGAGAAGTCCAAGTGCCATATGCCTCTGGGAAAACCTTTATCGGATAACATAAAATCTCACCAAAAGTAAATTGAGTTTCCATGGGAAATCTAGTTTCCATAGAGCTGTATTGCCTGACGTGTCTCATGCTGCCCTGACATAGCTTCCTGAGCCTGCACCTAGCAGGCAGGTCATGAGGAGCATGCCACAAGCTGCCTGCCATGTAGAGCCTGCTGTGCCAGCCCACAGCAGGGCTCAGCTCCTCTGCAACCCAAAAGGGCTTGTATCCACCTCAGGGGCTGGGCACACATCCTGCTGCAGCCCAGCCCAGTGCAGTACTCACTTCTGTGCCTTGGGTGGCTTCTCCGGCTTCTCGGGGTAGGGGATGATGAAGTCAATGGTTGAGTCAGGCTTCTGGAGCAGTGTGCCCAGCTTCGTCTTGATCTCCTTGGCCCTGCAGCAGGGGAGGAGCAGAGACAGGTCAGGCAGAGGAACAGGGCAGTGGGACAGTCACAGTCCCTGCCCTGCACCCACTCTGTAATTAATTCCAGATGAACAAATGGACCCTAATGCTGTAAAGGCTGTGTCTGTCTGTGGCATTTCTAAACAGGCACTGCACATTAGCGGCAGCTCTTGATCTTGGTCTCCTGCTCTGTCCCCATCTGTGGCCAGGGTAATTGTATCAGCAGGGCTGTCAGGCTGCTCTGGGGATAAATTAGGGGTGTGTGTGCAGCACTCAGTCTCTATAGAGATGAGCTTGGAGAGTGGCTGGTGAGGAGGTGAAGGAGCTGCCTTTGGAGAAGAGGCTTTGCTGGGGGATACCTGCCCTATGGTGCCATCCCACGCTGTGCCACCAGCCCCACACCGCTGACAGCACTTATATAGATATATAGCATGTTTGTCAGTAATATATAAGCCTTATATCTGCAATGGGAAGGGTCCTGTAAACAGGCACCTCCTGGGTGCTACCTTCTCTGGGCAGAAAGGAAAAAAATGTTGCAGGAGCTGAAGACTGCCAAGGGCTGACTGCCACTTCCCATTGCACCAAGGCCATGCTCCAGACCAGCATCTGGAGGATGCAGAGAAAACAGGGGGTCCCGGGGCTTGGCAGCAGGCCCAGCTGTCTCCCAAAACTTTGCCTTTCATGCAATACAAGTAGTAATTAGGTCCTGACCATCTAAAAAAACCAGACACCCCCTACTCCCAGGCCCCATCTCTGCAGGGCAGGGCTTTTCCCTGGCACAGCAACATTTGGTGGCTTCCAGGTTATCTTGCTGGCACAGGAGGTGAAGGAGAGGGAACAGACTGCTCCTCACAGGCTGACTGGGCTGAGCTTTCAGCATGGCTGGCAAAGCTGGACTGCAGCTCCCTGAGGGGCTCCCTGCAATTTTCCTCTCTGCTGTTTATTTTCATAAGCCTTCTGTGGATGATCACTCCATTGCTATGTCTGCTATTTCATTTCAATTCCTTTGATTTTTTTTCCTCCTTGTAAAACTCTCTCTCTTAGTGTTTTTGTTTCTACCCACCAGTCCCCAGAGGTGACATTTGGAGACCTGGTACAGGGGTTTCTGCTCTGCTCTGCTCCCTGCCAGCTGTCCCCGACTTCTGCAGCAGAAACCTGCCTCTGAGCAGCCACCCTTGCTGGAGGTGGGCAGCAGGACCAGGCAGAGAGAGCAGCCCAGCCTGGGGCTGCGGGGAGCACCCGCAGCGGGTGCGCGGCACAGGGCAGTGCACACCCAGAGACACAGCTGCTGTCATGGACGGCGTCAGCAGCTACAGGGACACTTTGCATTGCCAGGGCTTCTGAGGAAACCTGAACCTTGGAAAGCTCAGGACCTCAGGAAAAGGGTGACAAGGTCACCATGCTCCCACAGAGAGCATCTGGGACAGGGATGCTGCCCTTCATCCTGCTGTAAGTAAATAAGTAAAATGCCGACAAGCGCTCCGAGCCAGAGCTGGCTCTTGATGTCCTGGGGCCAGCTCTCCAGCAAGCCTCAGCTGCCCCTTGGCACCCTGCTGGCCAGTGCTGCTATACTGGGACCACCTGGCATGGCCCTGACCCATGGGGATGGCACAGCTGTAGGGATGGGGAGCAGTTGAAGTGGGCAGCCCCCTGAACACCAAAGCAGTGGGTGGGTGCAGAGGGAGCCACAGGAAAGCTGAGGGGACGGGCTGGCCTCTCCCTTGACTCTCCTTTCCCAGACATCTGCGCTTGTGGCCACAGGTTCCTGCAGGAAGGGGACACATGGGCTCAATGAGCATCTCTCAGGAGGGGCTGAGCAGAAATGCCGGGAGCCACCTTGTCCCTCTCCCAATGCTCAAGAGGGATGAGTCAGGATGTTGCCACGATCAAGCCCCTGCCAGTGCCAGGTGCTGTGCAGCAGGGACAGTCCCTTCCAAGCAGCTGGACTACGTGTCCCATCATGGGCAGTTCATCTAGCAGGAGCAGGGAGGAAGAGCAAGGGGCCAGGGGCTGCCCACCTCAGAAGCAAGGACAGTGGATCCCAGGAGTTCCTGAGCAGGCAGAGGGACAACACAAGCTGTGCTGGGAGCAGGGGCATCGAAAGTCAAACTTAGCTCATGATGTCCCAAGGAGCTGGGAAGACAGGAGCAGGACTCTGCCTCTGTCAGAGCAGCACCTGGGGACCCCATGCCCTGGTGCGGATGAGGCCAACACCTACACAAGATCTGGATGCAATTGATGGTGGCTTCACACAACAAGTGCTCAGACCTGGCTCAAAACCTTGCTCTCTTATTCCCATCCTCTGGCAGTGACTCATGGCCAAGAGCTGCCAGGCTCAAGAGGCACTGAGGCCCTCAGCAGTCCCATCCTGCCCCATCCCGTGGTATTGCCAAGGGACCCCCAGCAGCTGCCCAGTCCTCCGGAGCCCTGCAGGTGTGGGGACAGCAGCAAGAGTCTCCCCCCTGCACCAGAGCAATTCCCTGGCAGTGGGACCTTCATGACATTTGTAGAGACAGCAGAGATAAGGAAGGTTGTTAAAAGGAAGCAAGGAAGTACAGGAGCAGGCTGAAAGCCTGGAGGCTGAGGGAGGGAAGGGCTATTTAAAGACACCATCCTGGCGTCCTCCAGCAGATGGATTACAAGCTATCAAGCAAGGCTTCAGGGAAGGCTAAACAGCAGGGGAAAAAGGCAGCTATAAACAAAAAAGGCATCTTAAAAAAAAAAACAAAAAACTGGCCAAGTGAGAAAAAGCAAGAGGGCTGTAAATGGTGGAAGGTCAACTGTGAGAACATATGGGAGCAAGCCAAGAAAAAGTCTGAGAAATAGCTTCCAAGAAGCATTAATAGAAAATATGGACTCTGTCAAACATATCAAGGACACGAAGGGCTGCTGGGGAGGGCCAGGAGAGACTCCAGCTTTAAAAGCAAAACAAAAATAGAAGCTCAAAGGAGTTTAAAGCCATAGCTGAAAGCTAAAGATGATGCTGTGCCTGAGGGCAGGGAGGTGCCAGGGGAAATGCTCCTTCACCTGCAAAAGCCTCCTGAGGGTGTTTGAGGAGCCATAAAGCTGCAAGAGTGGTGCTGTATGGGCATGTCAGTGGCAGCTGTGGCAGACCCGTGGTGGACACTTGGACAAATATGGTCTGTTGGAGAGGAGTCAAGGCTCTTTTGGCCGTAGGAAGAGATTCCTTTCAACCTATCATCCCTCTCTGAAGAGGCCAGAAAACAGATGCTGTGGGGAGAGCCGAGGGAGCAGCTCCCTGGGTCGGCAGGGCACCCTGGATGAGCTCTGCAGACCCAGGCAGCTGCAGGGGAAGGTCAGCCCATGGATGGCAGTGTGGGAAAGGTACCACACACCTGTAGGGATGGTGCTGGGGAAGGCAGGTCGGAGCGTGCCGTTCAGCAGGTGCTGGGAAGGGGTCAGTGCCGAGCAGCAGATATCGCTTGGGAACGAGCTGGGAGGAGCTGCAGGAGGGTCTGTGACACAGCAGTGAAGCAGCTGGAAAGCCTCGTAGAGCAATGCAACGTGACACACAGGACAAATGCAGTCCTGACTCTGCATGTCAAAGTGTGAATGCAGCCTTCAAGAGTGAGGATTTGAGGGCATAGCAGGCAAAAATATCATCATAGTGGGAGAAAATCTTTATTAAGAAAATTTACTGTTAAAAAGTGTCAGAAGAGTGGCAAGAGGGCGGCAGCAGAGCAGAAACATATGTATCACCCCCATGAAACTGGAAGAGTGCTCTTGGCTGCCAATGGCACAGGAGACTGCAGGGGAGCAGGCAAGGTCAGCATGGATTCAGGAGCATCACAGAAAGACAAGTTTCCAACAACAAAACCATCAGAAGCCGTCGCTCCTGTTTGTGCTTGTGGTGAGAATTTAGCCCCCAGTGGCACAATTTCAGCTGGAACTCCTCTGGAGCTCCCCTCAGGGCAGTGAATTTCCTACTGTCCATCTCATCCAAAAACCAGTGCTAAGGCATTTGCAGGTGTGAGGGAACCCTCACTGAGGGATTCCCTTGACTCTATTCCTAAGTTTCCCCCTTAGGTGAAGCATTGAGTGCCCTGCTGCTGCAGTGAGACTTAGGTGCTTGCCTCTCTGCTTCTCACTGGACTCCTTCCAAAGCCCGTGGGAGCAGAGGAGAGGACAGTTTCCAATCAGCATGGAAATGGCCAGGGGCTGGAGCCTGCCTGAGCTCCCAAGGCGTTGAGAGGAGCCTCTGCCAGCATCAGGGGCAGGTTTTGGGGCAAGAACCAGGGTGGATAGGGATGAAGATGAGGATGGGTGCCACAAAGGGGGGCAGAGCTGGTGCTCTGTACAGGGCTGAGCCTTGTGAGAAGGGGCAGGTCTGGCTATTCCATGTGTGAGTGGCACGCAGGCAATTAAAAGAGGATTGTGAGGCACTTTGGAGACAGGGCTGTTTCCACCTCAGAAAGGTAAAACGTCTGTCCTGATTTTTTCCTCCTCTCCTCCCCGTGTTTTGTGGAAATTAAGATCTGAGGATGAAGCACTCCTGCCCAGAATGGTGGAGGGCTGGGTTTGGAGCAGCCCAAACTCACCCAGCAGAATGACTCCCAGGGCAGAGTGGGGAGCTCGGGACCAAATCAGAACTCATCCCTCCAAGGACCTCAGCCACTCGCAGCACCCACTGAGCCACCCCCAGCCAGCTTCCCTTCCCTCCCTGTCAGAGCTGGATCATGCCAGTCCCCGTGAGGGATGCCCATCACGGGAATGTGCTGCAGGAAGAGCCCCTGTGCCCCCAGCCGCCCCGGCAGAGCCCTGCGGGAGGCAGCCCCTGGCATCCCGCACATCCCGGCCGCTCTCACCTCTCCAGGCACGTGTGGGGCAGGGCTGCTAATCCTTTGCACATCTTGGCAGGCTGTAGTTCCCTCGGCCGTGAGAAGAGTGTGAGTGATGGCCAAAGCGGGCAGCAGAGGCAGTGTCTGCAGCCCGGCTGCCTCCCTCGTTCCTATATAGCGCCGCAGCTGGAGCCCCGCCAGCCCCGTGTCCAATGCCGGCCGGCCTGCTGCAGCTGGCCCCAGCCCCGCCAGCTTCTGGGTTTTGTTTTCTTCTGTCTAAGCTCACACGGGGGGAAGAAAAATGTGGATTTGCTCGGGTGAGATCAGGTAATCAAATTGGAAGGGCCAAGCTGATGTTGAGGGGGCTTCAGGAAGCCCACAGCATTTCTTTTAATGATGCATCAGGCTCCAGGTCAGTATTTAGAAGAGCCAGGTAGAAATGCTTCATTCAAGTGAGATTTTTCGAGTGAAAGATTGAACTTTCAGAAAAATAAAAGTGCTAGTGAGAAGTCTTGCTGTTGATCTCAAGGCTGTGGCTAATGTCAAAATATCCACTGCTTCAACAGTGGTAGCAGCTATCAGTGACTTTTGTTTCAGACCTTGGCTTCTGGGTGACTATGAAAATGTGTCTCTCTGTGCTTTGTTTAACACTGGGAGCTGGGAATAGGGACTTTGCTCCCAACCTGGCTGTCCACACCCACGTGCACTAACAACCACCATTTCCCCGGGTGAAACCCAGGGTTACATTTAAGCTCGGCTCTTGGTCCCCTTTCCCTTGTGCTGTGTCAGAGATGGCACAGAGATGTGCCTGCCTGGCTCTGGCTTCTGTCTGGATTTTGGGCCTGCTGTGGGATTATGCAGCAACACACTGCCTGCATTCAGGCATCGGAGTACAGTAAGTGAAAGCTGGAAGTCTGCTGGAAACTGTGCCTCCCTGGAGAGCTTGGAAACTGAATGAAAAAAGTACAGCTGACAATTTCAGAGGATGAGATGCTCAGATAAAAATGGCTTGGGCTGATTAGAGCCCCCCAGGGTGCACTCAGGCAAGAGGTCAGAGCCAGGGTGTGGTGGGCTGCCCTTCCCTCTGCTGGCATGGAGGTGCTCACCACCCTTCCTCGTGTCTCACAGAGTGGGGAGGGGAAGAGCAGCACCCACAGAGGATGGAGGTCCTTTACTTTTCCAGGCTGTTCTCATTCTGCTCTGTTCCCAGAGGACTCAGGAGGAGCTTGGAGGTGCCTCACCCCAATCAGGGGTAGCACAAGGCTCAGTTGCCCCATCTCCCTGCAGCTGGGGTGCAGCCCCTGCTCTCTGGAGGAACATAGCCTTGCAAGCTGCACCTTTGCTGGGCTGTGCCAGTGCCCTTGGGGCCAGAGAGTTCATCAGGGTCACACATTTGCTTGCAGGGATGTCACCAGGATGTCACTGAGTGCCAGCTCAGGGGCTGCTTTGAAGAGCTCCTCTGAAGCGTGGTGCTGTTTACAGGAGGCTTTGCCGGCTGCTCAGGCAGCCCCTGGCTCGGAGGGAAGGCGGTGGCAGCATGGGCCGGGCAAGAGGGGCTGGCGGCTCTCACAGCTCAGGGCTGGGAGGGACAGTGGGGCCGGGGCACCTCCTGGGCAACCCTCACTGCTGAGCCCTTGGCAAGGCAGCTATCCTTTCATCACCGATCTTTGCAATAAAGCCAGCGTGGGAATTCCAGGAGAACGTGGGTCTGTGGGACCAGGTGGTTTGTGCTAATGCTGCCCAGCAGCCTCTGAGCACCCTTCCCTGCTCTGCTCTCCCCCCAGCTGCAGCCAAGGCTGCGTGCCCTTGGAAAGCCGAGAGCCCCGCCAGGTGTGCCAAGGACTGGCTCCATCTCTGCAGAGTCCTGCTGCTCAGAGAACCTGGAGCTTTCCCCAATGAGAGCCCCTGGAGGGACTGAGTCTCTTCCCTACAGAGTTTAGTCTCCTTCACCTCCTTCAGTCCTAGGTGATCAAATCCCCTCTGCCGTAATTCAGCAACCAGTGGTCTAAAATCTCTTCCAAAGCTCTGGGGTGGGGGTTTAAGGAGTCCACAGAGCAAATTGGACAACCAAGGTCCAAAGTGTGTGAGGAAACTCCATGTGGGAGGGTCATAAGGAAGTGTCCTGGCATTGCAGCTGTGCATTTTAACACAGATTTATCTGAAACACTGCAAAAGATACTTGGCACTGAGCAGAAACAAGGGTTACACAGAAATGGCTTGTGTTTTCCACAGACTTTTGTCCAGCAAGAAATGTTTGGTTTGTGTGTTTCAAGGCTTTGGAGTGCAAAGAAAATATTTCCAATAAGAAACTACACAGACCTTCCTCGTCTTCCCACGACAGCTTAATTTCTTTAAGAGCCCTTCTGGGAGAGCTTTTTGGAGATCTGAGTGCATTCTGAGGAGCAGATTGTGTTGTGTACGCAATGGCTGGTTTCCTCCAAGAGGGCTCCAGGCTTGTGCCTTGCAACTGCCCCCTCAAAAGCCACGTGGAATCTCCATTACACCCAATTTATCCTTGGCCATATTATTTCCAGACTTTATTATCCTTTCTAGCAACGTGCCTTTTATAGAAGGCAGCCTAGCTGCTCTGCTGTTTCCTGGTTCCCACCGGAACTTTTTAAGACCTAGCATCATATTTAACAATGTTGACTTTTGGTAAAGGGATCACTGCAATTCTCACCCAGGAGAGTATTTGGACATTCATCTGAGTTCTCCTTCAGGCAGACTTTTAACCACGTGTTCTACAAATGGTGTTAAAAATATTTTTTTTTCCCTGCATGCTTTGGGACAGTCATGCAAATGCGCGTCCCCTAAGGAATGATGGTAGTGTGAGCTTCTTAACAGCAAAGGGCAATGCAAGTAACTCAGTGACTCAAGTAACTTAGCACTTTCTGTGATGGTTCATTCCTTCCTATAGAGCCTGATCACATCCTGTCCTTGAGCCTCCCTGGAGAACTTTCTGCTTCTCACATAGTCATAATTCATGTTTATGCCTTTAGGATGCTTTCTCACATCTTCTGTGGCTTGCTTTTCACCTGTAACTTTCCAGAGCTTGAATTCTTTTTTTTTATTCTCTCAATTTGCACTTCTTTTAAGGTCTTACCACTTCAGGTGTTCATTTCCACTCCCTTGTATAAGCACATGCCCTTTTAACAAAAATCTCTTTGAGCGTTGACTGCACCATGCCTGTGTAAGCCGGTGTTGCAGGTGACTAGCTCATACTTGCGTGATGCTGACCAGCCTACCTCCCATTTCCCTTTGTACATTAAATACTATTCTAAAGGTGTTGTTTTGCTCTCACTGGGACAGTCTTTATCAGTAGCTGTGGCTCTGTGGTCCCTTTGAACTAAGCCCCTCACATGGCTGAGTTGTCTAGGTGCAGGACCACACCATCTCACTGCCTCCACCAACTTCCTGAGGCCCAAGCCAACGATGGAAATGCTTGTGTAGGAAGAGGAGATGGGATCTAGGCTCCCTCCATTTGCCACATCCAAGTCACTGACACAGGAGCCGTGGGTGAGGTCAGAGAGAATCCTGGAAAGCAGTGTTACCCCGAGCACTGGGCCTCCGGCCAGCAGGGAACTTGGGAGTCACGTATGTTCTGCATCCCCTGTGGGGAGCCACCGAGTTCCTCGACCCCGAGCACGAGGCCTGAGAACAGCCGGGGCCTGGGACACTGCCCTGCTCCTCCTCGTGCCTGCTCTATGCCCACAGAAGGAACCTGCTCCCCTTCTGGCACCTAGGCAGAAGCAAGCCCCCTACAAGGTGTGCACAGGGCTGACCTCAACTTTTGCACATGCAGAGCACTCCTGGGAAAATGGGGCTGGGCTCAGGCTCTTTTGTGCCTGCAAGGAAAGCCCAGAGGGATGGGCATTTGCAAGTATTTGTATAGTGTTTTTGTGACTACAGGTACCAAGTAGCAGGCCAGGTGTGAATAGCAGCGTCCCTAGAGCTCTGCACCCTGAGCAGATGAGGCCAAGAGTGTCTGTACAGACCTGCTGCAGGCAGAGCCACCACCCCTGGCGCCTCAGCAGCTGCTGCTGAGCATCCAGGAGCTCTGCTATCCAAGCAGCACTGGTGCCACCATGTGCTCTGTCAAGTGCAGCCTCCACACCAGCAGCTGTGCCTTGTCTCTGCCTTCCTGTGCCCGTCACCTGCCTGTGAGCATTCCCTGAAGTGACATGATCTGAGCACATGAGGCTGAGGCTGGGTTATTGGTGTGTGGGTGACAGACATTATTTCAACACAAAGCCGGCATAACCAGATCAGTCACGGGGTTTTATTCAAGGCCTGGGTTACATTCATCTTTACCCGTACTCGTATTATGGATCCAGGCAGCAGAGCACATTGTTTATCCCCACCCAGCAGCCAGCACCTGCATTTTTGATCCCTTGACAGAATCAGCCAAAGTGCAAAGAAGTGGATGTACCTCTGGCTCCACACTGGCCATGCAAGCACCCCACACCTCTCCCATGTGTGCGTTCATCTGCAGCCCAGAGAGCATCTGAAGAGTGAACCAAGCTCCTGCCTGTCATCCCTGCTGCTCTATGTGCCCTGCTGTGGCACTGTCTTTCCCAGCTCGTGGATGGCCCTGTTCTCCAGCACCTTTACCTTCTCCTCTCCTGGCTGTAGTGCGCAGGCCACCATAGCCCTGGCCACCATTTCCACAGGCACTGAGTAAGCGGTGGGGAACAGCCAAGCCACGGCGCCCAAGAACCGCTGGGCTATCCACTCCATGGGCCGGGACTCCTGGCGCTTGCACAGCAGCACCCTGAAAAGCAAGGAGGTGAGGTGGGTCAGCATGAAACGATCCAGGGTGAAAGCTAGAGACTGAGCTCTCCAGCTGCACCAGGGCCCAGACAAGCTCCCTGAACTGACACCAGCTTTGGGGCTTTGGCAGGGTCATGGACCGTGACAGAGCTGAACTCTTGGGCACTGAACTGCTTTCCCCACTGTGCTGATAAAAGCAGAATTCCACTTCTCCTAGGTAGCAAGAGCACAGTACACCTGGAAGGACACAGGTGAGTGTTCCCTCTCCATAAGGTCAAGGTCCATCTGGAGCTAAGCTCTGACCTATGTGCCTCAACCAATGCTTTCAGCCCAAGGCTCCTGCCCTTGCATGGCACATGGCACTAGCAGTGGGATGGGCCATATGAAACTGCAGAGCTTCCTCCCTGCAGCACTGGGAAGCAGTCTGCTCATCCATGAGCTGCATTTGCAGCTGCTGGCATTCTCCACTTCCCTCCCCAGCCCTGCCCTCATGTATCCCTTCTCTTCCTCCATCTCCCAGTGAAGCATTTCCCTGCTGCCCTGGCAACCCTCCACTCTGTGCCCTCCCTCCTCCACCACTACTCACGCTGGCCGGAGAATGGTACAGTGATCAAAACCAACAGCCTGGACCAGGTTTTCCACTTCTCCCTGTCAGAGCAGCCAGGCAGGACAAAAGGAGACAAGGATGACTGCAAGCACCATCCCTGCCACCCCGTGAACGGGCAGGAAAGGACTGCTGAGCCAAGGGCAGGATGGCACTAACACCAACGTAAGGCTGGAACAGGCCAGGCAGGGATGAGCTCTCCAGGCCAGGCAGCCAGGGCAAGGGCCCGTGGTGGACACGGACCACAGGTCAGCAGTGTGCCCTTGCAACCATCAGGCTAAACTGCAACAGGCTGCTCCAGAGAGCATCTGGACTCAGCATCCAGCCTGGGGATGGATCCAGGCGGCACAAGATGCTGGCAGGCAGCTCTGAGTCCAGCAGGTGTTGGGAGCTGCAGCACACAACACATGGAGAAAAAAGCTTTTGCGACGGGTGCGGTCCTCCCCGGGGAGGCTGCGGGCTTTCCATCAGGAGATAGTTCATGTCTCACCTGGACACAGCCCTGAGCCTCCCCACGTAGCTGTGAAGCTATCACAGCTTAAGGCTGGGAAACCGTTGTTGGGCTGGAGACCCCAGCAAATGTTTCTGGAGTTTGAGGAGGGAGGCAGACGCTGCATGCAGGTGTTGTTGCTTCCCTTGTCCCGCAGCGGCAGGAGGACCCCCAGAGCCATCTGCATCTCTAAACGTCAGCTCCTGCTTGCTTCCCGAGCATCCCGTGACTCCTGCACGGGCATCAGCTGCCCACCCCAGCAGCCCCCTCACCTTCACGCGGAGGAAGAGGAAGCGGCTCTGTGCGTTTGCCCCCCGGGAGGACTGCAGGACAAAGTGTTTGCAGCCCCCTGCCCGCGCCAGCTCTGCTGCCTGCGCCACGTAGTCCCGATCCACACGGACAAAGCCATCCTGCGGGGAGAGGGGAGGGTCAGCGGGGCAGGGAGCGGGCAGGGGAGGGGACAAGCGGGACCCTCAGGGGGTCCCCACTCACTGCGCCAGCCTTGGCCCTGGTAGTGCCCAGGCAGCAGAAGCCCACGTCGTGTCCCTGGAAGGCGGCGGCGTGCTCTCCCAGCCGCTCAAAGTCCACCACCGCCTGCTCCTGCGGGGAGGCCGAGGGTCAGTGCCGCCGGCCCGGTCCCCGCCACCACGGCCAGCGCTGTCCCTGGCCCACGCACCACGGCCGCCTCTGCCTCGCCCAGGCTCAGCCGGCGCCGCCCGATCAGAGTGACCCGGGCGAAGACCCGCCGAGCCAGCAGCTCCCGCAGCAGCACCAG
>JAYDZK010000006.1:30565420-30583422 GCA_034509185.1 Euphonia xanthogaster | reverse complement strand
CCTTCGTGTGATGGTGGTGTGACAGTCGCAGAGGCAGCAGAGGAGAGCCGGCTGCGGCCGGAGCCGGGCAGCCCGGGGAGCTGCGCCCTGCCCTGAGAAGTCAGGTACGGTGCCGGTACGGGGCTGGGCCGCCTGAGTCCCACAGGGCAGCAGGGGTGGGTGGGGGTAGAACGTCCTGCCTCTCCTCCTGTCGGGCCAGTGAGTCCTCCCAAGATGCCTCTCTGCAAAATAGTCCTTTTCCTTAAGGGTAAATAAAAATAAAAAGAAGCTAGGAAAGCACCGCCGATGTTGCCTTGCCATTTCCTGTCAGAAAAGTGGAGAAAAGACCTTTTGCTGCTTAGATGTGAAGGAGCTTGTAGCCCTCTGCCCATGGATGAAGCACTGTTAAATTGTTGTCTGTGACCATCTTGCTCTTAAAGCAGAGCTGCAAGAGGTCACAGGAGTAAGAATTAATTTCAAAGGTGACAAGAAGTGTCTAGGAACAGACCTCCCCTCATTGTTTTAGCTTTTGTTTCTTTCTTGCAGGGGCTTGCCCCAGAAGTCAGGACTCTTAGGAAGAGCCTGCTTCAGCAAGGGCCACCCACCCTGTGCATGGAGCGCTGGATGGCTACAGAGGTAGCAACTCAGCCAGAGCTACCCTGTCCCTGGGGTCACACACCAAGGGATGCTGCACTGGGCAGAGCTCAGCAGTTTGCAACAGCTGGGGCACTGCAGACGGGGCACCTTGTAGATCTACAAAAGCAAGGTGGTTGAGGCATAAAAAAGACTTTAAAACATGTTGTGCCGGTGCCTGCGCTATCTGCAGATAATAAATCACTAATCCAAATAGACAACACAATAACTCCTTTGAGTAGAAAGATAGCTAAGATCCCAGGGGAGAAATCATCACTCAGGAGGGTGTCTGCTGCATCACTGGCAGCAGCCGAGCCAGACAGGCTGTGTGCTGAAGCAGGGAGGTGAGAAAGAGAGAGGAACTTTTAGAAGAGGAAAGCTCAGCCCTGGCCTGCCAGAAGGTGAAGGATGTCCTCAAGTTGCTTCTGTCTCAGGTGAAACACAGCTGGGCACAGCTGGAGGAGATGCCACAGAATTTCCTGGCCCGAGGAGAGGATGTCTTTGGCTGTGCAGGGGCTAGCCCTGGCTAGAGACACGGCTCTTGGTGCTGAGACTGTTCATCTGCTGCCCAGGGAGGGGAGCAGGCAATAGTACACAGCAGGTGACAGAGGTGACAGGCAGAGGAATCTAGCTCTGGGTTTGTTATGTGAGATGGGAGAAGGTTGAAATCTCTGCATTAAACCAGACGTGCTACAAAAGCACTGGTGGTGCCCAGGGTGAGGGTGGCCTGGCTCATTGGCTACCAGTGCCTCCTGTGCCCGGGCTGCCCCCACATCAAGCCAGTGTGGTTGCCAGGAGGATGGGTTCTACTGGGGCAGGGCCAGGTGAGTCAGTGGCTTGTCTCAGCGTTCCAGGGATGCACACTGCCATGTAGAGCCAGGCAGGGCAGAAGCAGAGCAATCACAGTTCCTAGGAGCTGTAGGCTGAGTGGTTTGGCTGTCACTCAGGGCTGCCCCTGGATGTGGCACATCCCTGCAGCTGCACCCCAGCAGCCCGTGCACACCCTGTGCCCCAGCTTGCTGGCAGGGCAGAGGTGCCGCCTGGGATTCCCCGGGTGGGCAGTCACATGTTTACTCCCTATCACTCAAGCAGTGAGATGTCAGTGTTATCTATGCCCCAGGCATCCTGTTTGTCAAACCCTTATCTTTGCCGTGCACATGTGGCTGCTGCCAGGTGCCAGGGAGCCGGCAAGCAGCACGGGCAGGGGTACCCGTGTGACAGTGATGCCCAGTGAAAAGGCTCTCCAGCACCAGCTTTGCAGTGAAAGGCAGGAGGCAGAGAACTGTCCTACAGCTGTCAAAGAATCATCTCTGAGAGGGTCTGGATAGGGTGGGCAGGAGCAATTTGCCCCAAACTACCCGTGTATTCCACAGCCTGGGCTGGGACCTGGGCTGTCCCAGCGCCTCAAGGTCCCTCTGGGTGGGGGGTACGGGGTACCTGCCCCTGGACTTCTGGGTCCCGGCTAATCCTCGCAATCATCTCAGTCCCTCCAAGCCAGGGTAGCACCCTTAATGCGTCTCCCAGTGTCCAAACCCTTTCAAATTGTGAGAAAGATTTTATCAGGTGCTGTTTGAGGCGGGGCAGCAGCTGATAAAAGGGTGGAGGAGGAGGCTCCGGCTGCTGGAGCAGTGCGCTGCAGACTTGCCCAAAGGCACTCTGCAGCTCAGGGACACACTTTGGGTCAAGCACTTCCTGGGGACCTGTGGTGGAAGGGAATCTCCTGCCCGCGATCAGGAGATGCCTCTAAAGTCTCAGGGAGAGCCGCTCGTGTCCCCAGGAAGGAACGGAGGGATGGCAGCAGCGGGGCTGCACCCAGGCGTGTGTGTCCTCGCCGGTAGCACCCCACAGCCCTGGCGGGGCAGGATCGGGTGCCTCCGGTGGGCTGTTGAGCCCTCCCCGGGCCCCCAGGAAGGCGCCCGCTGTATCGCGGGCAGCAGCCGAGCCGGCTGGGCAGTGTCGGGTGACTCGGTTCCTCTGCGGTTTGCGGAGACATTGCACAAGGAAGGGAACAAGCTGTGCCAGCCTGGGGTGGGAGCCTCTGCCCTAAACAGCGCGCGGCCGTGCCCCTTTCCCGAGGGCAGAGCCTGCGGCACGGCTCTATGGCGCTGAGAGCATCGCCCCGAGGGCTGCTCCGCACTGGGGCACAGCAAAGGAAGCGCTTCTCCATTCCAGTGCCTGGGTCCAGAGGGTCAGGGCGGAGGTGACACAGGAAAGTGTCTTTGTACCTGCTCCCTTGAGCCCACGCTGAGCAAAACCCTAGCTTGCAGCTTGCCTTATGTCCTCAGAGGGATGGCTGAGAGGACAGGATGCACCATCCTGACACCTGGGAAATCCCCACACTGCTCAGGCCCTTCCTTGGTGAGCAGAGCAGGAGGAATCCAGCAGGAGCATGTGCCCTGCAGCATCCTGAATCCCTTCCAGGGAAGCCACCCTTGAAAATAACCTGAGATGTGAAACGGCTCCTGGTGATTAACCAGCTCCCAGCAGAACTGATTCGGCTCTTCTCTCCCTTCTACCATGTGTACCTTTTTCCACTACCTGCAAAGCAAGCCTCTAACCTGCCAAGTATCCATCCTGCCATGTAGGACCCTCTCTCCAAACCCAGGCATGGGGCACCTGCCTCCACACAGAGCTCGAACTTGGTCACGTTCTGTCTTTGCAGCAGCAACAGCCTCTGCATCTCAGACACCTTGATTCCATTTTTAAAGCAATACCAACAGCTATTTGTAGTTACAAAAATAAAGGTGGGAGTATTTTTTTCTACCGCTCTGCCCTACCATGTTGGGTTCCAGCAGAAGTGAAACTGGCTGGGGCACAGCCTGCTCTGCCCTGGGGCTGTGTACCGTGAACATTCCTCTGAGTCCCAGCAGTGTCTCATCAGCAGGAGACGAAGCTCCCACCCTGCCCAGGTGACCCTAAGCACTTGGTGCTGGTCTTCTCTCCAACAGCTGCCCCTCAGCCTCTCTGCCTGCCTGGCTGCTCCTTCCCTTCCAATAACTGACCACTCTTGGCAGAGGAGCTGCTAGAAAGCAAGTGTTCCTGAATTACTGGATATACAGGCTCAGCAATTCCATAGAAAGAGACAACTACATTAAAACATTTTTTTAAGGAAAATATCCAGAGACAGGAAACAAGGTTCATTTATGTTGGCCAACGATAAAGTAATTGTAGTGGGTTATGGCTCTTGTGGAATGGGTTCCTCCTTTTGTCTAGAATGTCCTGGTGGAGCAGCATCAATTTCTTTGGAACTGGAAAATACATGTGACCTGCATGGCTCTTGTTTGGCTTTAGCTGGAAGTGAGCAGAGTAATTTCTGCAGAAAACCTGGCCAAGGCAATTCTACTTACGAGCAGGACAGGGTTATAATGATTTAATAATCCAAGGGCAGTGGACGCAATTAGACATGTTCCTGAAACACTGATGGAAGTTCCTAAAGGATGTTAGTAAGTCAGGGGGAAGTTCCTCTGGCATATTCCTGGACCTTTCTCATAAAGACCTAAAGGCAAAGACAGAAAAATACATTGTGTAAGTAACTGTTTATAAATGGTATGTGAAGATTCACAGCCAGAGCAAAACGCCTGCATGTGAGAAGAGCGTCTGGCACGGAGCTGGGAGGTTGTGAGCTACTCTCCCACTCAGCCCCTGAGGGACCTCATCACACCTCAGCCTCTTCTGTCCTCCACCAGTGTAGGTGCTGCCACATGGACATGGTCGGTCAGAGAGGTCTCGGTGCTCTGGGCATCATGAAATGGGGCTGAACACTTTTCTGGGTGCCCTTCTCCTCCTTCTGGGGTGTTTGGGCAAGACTGGCTCATTGTGGGTCATCTCCTGTGGCTGTCATGTCCCCATGGCAGTGGGCATGCAGCCAGCTCCCATGCCATAGGGCTGCTGCCAAGGTAGGTCCATGAGGACCGTGGCCAGTGCTGACCCCACTGTTTGCCTCCAGCCCCGGGCTCAGAGAAGGGTTTCTTGGGGCTAGAGAGCCCTGTGGCGGGGGAGGCGGGGGTATGGGGCAGGATGTGGGCTGGCAGCGGGGCTGGGATGGGACGGGAAGAGGCCGGGGGCAGGGAGCGATGTGCTGCACGCTCGGAGGAAGCGTGAGCAGCACTGCCCCCCGAGGGACAGCTGCCGCGGGCGGGGCACGGTGCAGCCGCGGGCGGGGCACGGTGCAGCCGCGGCACCAACATGGTAAGTCCTGCTCCTTTCCTTGGGGCTGACTGAGGGTCTGCCTAGTCATCCCCAAGTCTCCCTAGACAAGGGGTTTAGGGGAGGGCAGGGCTGTGGGCAGGCACTGACAGGAACCATAGCTGGGGGCTGTGGGACACACTTAGGCTGCCCTGGGGACACTCTGCCTGAGCGACCCCAGGCTCACGGGACACTGCCAGGCACACACGGCACAGCGACTGCAGAGGCAGATGCCAGCCCTGGCTAGGCAGGAGGGGGCTCGGGGGGCACAGGACTTAGGGGCTCCCCAGGAGTGAAGTCCTCCCGCCAAGTGCCTCACTGCAAGGGGCCCTTCCTGCAGCAAAGCCGTACCTGGCTGGGAGCACCGTGTGTGCCTGCATGCCAGTGCCATGAGTGACTGCCCTTGTGTGAGCCAGGACTGCCTGGCAGTGGTGTGGGTGCACATGTGAACCCCTTGGGATGCGCACACTCATGTCTCCCTCCCCATCAGGGCACTGCTGTGGGACTGCAATCTGCTGGGAGGACAAGGACTCTGGGCTCTCCTGGCACCTGCCTGGGCATTGCTGCCATCACATGGGGTAAGCCACCCACCACCCACTCAGTAAGCTCAGTGTGACCCTGCTGCCAGGAGTCTGCAGGTCTGAGAAACTGGAGAAATGTAGCATTGTTATTTTGGGGGCTCATCAGCCCATCCCCAGGGCTGGATCCCTCTGGGCTGGGAGGGGGCTGCCCCTCCTTGTGCCAGCTCCCTCCAGGTGGACCGTGCTCCCCCAGGAAGGGCCAGGCCATGGCTGAGGTCCCTGCAGGATGTTTGGTTCCCCAAATGCAGCATGGCAGCTGGTACTGTGAACTGTACTGTGAACCAGGGAAAGGCAGGGGAGCTCTACCCGCTGCCACACCCATGCTTGTGCTGGGGAGTTGGGCATGGATGGAGTCACGGGTTCATAGCACAGCTGGGGCAGCATCACACAGAATTAGAGCTGCTACTTGACATCAGGACTACAGAAACTAACTTGGTTTTGCTGCCTGTAGGGTATTTCCTTCACATGCTGGCATTGCACAGAGCAAAACCTACTGGTGCCTGCTCTGTCCCTGGAAATCCTCTGTGAGCTGAATTATTTTCCTAAGAACCTTAGTGACTGAGCTAAGGAACAGAAATGAGGTAAGTGCAGTGTCAGGAGGAGATTTGTCTCTGAGAGAAAACAAAAAGGCAAAGGCACCTCAACTGTAGAGGGTGCTAAGCACCACCCTGGGAAGAGGTATCAGGGCTGCCATGGGAACCAAGGGATCAAACCACAGGAAAACAGCACTCATTTGGGGGTTCAGCACCAGGTGGGGCAGGGAGAGGGAGCATAACACCGGGGGGATGAGCTGTGCCATAGAGAGGGTGTAACTGGTGGAGCTGGAGGAAAGAGGTAGGAGAGCATGTGGAGGACAGACATGGAGCAGGTGTCAAACTTTGGTCTTCTCAGTTTGGGGATGGGCTGTGTGAGGGTAGCAGGCAGCTGAGCCGTGCTGGGGAGCGGCAGGGGCCAGGAGGAGGTTGCTGGGAGCTGAGGATGGGGCAGGCTCCCGGAAGGTGCCCTGAGTTCCTGTCCTGCAGCCCCAAATTCCCAAAAGGTAAAGAGGGAACCACATTTTCCACAGCTTCAGTTCTATTGAACAAAGAGAATAGTTTGCTCTTCACAAGAAAAACCAGACAAATTATGGGAAATTACTTACAAAAATGTATAACAATGGACCAAATTACAGCCCTAATTAGACTTTAGAAGATGTGTATTTGCATCTAGTCTGCAATGCCTGGATCTTTGCACAACTGCAGCATGGTAAAATGCTCTCCTGAGATAGAGCGTAAGCTAGGCTGGTTGTTTGGAGCAAACTTTGACCCTCATCTCCCTTTCTGCACAGATGGAGATATGATATCCCCACATCACTTTCTGCAGTTGTGGAGGTAGCTGCTCCTGGGGAGAATGGAGGAAGCTTCTTTCTGTGGCTAAAACCCTTTGATTGCATAAAGTTGTGATGTGAAATGCTGTAAATAAGAGCAGGGTTTCAGCAAAGTGCCCTTCACTTCTGGGTGTGGGTTCCAGTTACTTTCTGGCTTTGCCCTGCCTGCTGGGTATGACCATAATATGAGCTTGTTTTTGAAAGACCTTGTTTTGCAACACTGAGTTTTACAAGACTCTAGTCCATCTCTGTCTCAGATGAGCAGGTTGGGGTCCAAATGCTTTCGGGGGCGAGGGCATATTGGCTGCTCTGCCTTGCTCCAATCTGGCTCTCATGTAGCAGGGTAAAGCAAGAAAACTGAAGTATACACATCTGCACTCAAGGAAGGAACTGTGTTTATGGAACCATCTTGAAGTGGGACTTTCCTCTTTGTGAAGCTTTTGTGGGCAGGGGAACAGGGCTATGGGGCTGAGCTTTCAATCCTTATGTTGGAGGAGGGTTGGCATCACTGCTTGGGGCTCTTCTGCGTCCTGTGCTCTGCCTGCCCCATCCCGTGCTGCCCCATCTCAGCCTTCACCCTGTCACCTCCACTTCCTCATCCCTGTGCCATTCCCCTCTGTCCTCAGCTCCTTCTGTCACGTCTTTGTGTACCCATGGAGTTCCATTCTCATCCACACTCACCCCTTCAACCAATCTTTTCACCCAGCCCGTCCCTGGCATCCCTTGGCCATGATATCAGGCTTAGCCCACCCTCATGTCCCAAGGGATCCCACCCCTGACCCAGTTCCCATCCTTTCTGCATCAATCCCAGACCTCATCCTCTTTCACAGGCATGGTGCTGTGGGTGCAGGTGGGTGCCTGGACCTACCACTACAGTGACCAAGGGGACTACACATGGGAGCAGGCCAGGAATTTCTGCCAGACCTTCTTTACCGACCTGGTAGCAATCCAGAACCAGCAGGAGATCGAGTACCTCAACAAGAGCCTGCCCTTCCACGGGCGCTACTACTGGATTGGCTTACGCAAGCTGGGCGGCATCTGGACCTGGGTGGGCACTGGGAAGGCGCTGTCCAAGGAGGCAGAGAACTGGGCACTGGGGGAGCCCAACAACCGCCGCTCCAACCAGGACTGCGTGGAGATCTACATCCAGAGGCCACAGCAGGCTGGCAAGTGGAACGACGAGCCCTGCAACCGGAAGAAGAAGGCGCTGTGCTACCGGGGTGAGCAGGGGGACTGTGGACCAGAGCTGGATTGGGTGGGCTGGGGACCTCAGCAGGGTGGTCAGCAGCTCCTGATGACCGTCCACTGTGTGTGCAGCCTCCTGCCAGCCCTCCCTGTGCAGCCAGCATGGCGAGTGCGTGGAGACCATTGGGAGCTACCGCTGCGAGTGCTACCCTGGCTTCCATGGCCCTGAGTGCACGGATGGTGAGACACCCATCCCCACCCCTCTTTCCCTCTTGGAGAGTCCAAACCCTGGTGTCAAAGCAGGGTTCCGGTGCTCCTGATGGGCTGTGGCACCGTGTCTCTCCCAGTTGTGCAGTGTGCCAAGCTGGAGCCCAAGGGAGTGCCCATGAACTGCAGCCATCCCTACAGAGACTTCAGCTACAACTCCACCTGTGAGTTCGGGTGCCATGAGGGGTTTGAGCGGCGAGGGGCAGGTGTGCTGCGGTGTCTGCCTTCCCAGGAGTGGTCAGCAAACATCCCCACCTGCACAGGTAGGGGCTGGCAGGGGCTGGGGGTCTCAAGGATGCAGCATTGATGCTTTGGGGGAACCGGCTCCCTGTTCCCAATGCTGTTCAGACAAGTGTTGCTGCACCCTTACCTATTGTGGAAGCATCTCCTGGTGCTGCACCGCAGAGTGGGATTCTCTTAGGAGGCTGCAATGGGCAGAGCAGCTGTGAGCTGTGAGGCCCTGTTCTGCCTGGCTATCCCTGTGCCCATGTTTGCTGCCCTGAATCTCACTCAGGTATCAGCACCCTGTGTGCACCAAGTATGGGGTCAGGATGGTGTCCTGGCTCCTCTGTCAACTCTGTGGCAGTGTCGCTCTCCCCTAGCCCACCCTGATCTGCCTTGGGAAGGCATTTGCCATCTTGGGAAAGAGAAAAGAGGAGTCTGCTGTCCCACAGCCAGGGGGAGGGTGTATCCTGGCAGGGGTGGGCCACCTTGAACAGGGATAAAGACTCATGAAATGAGGTTAGATATAAGCTGGGTGGGACAGAGCGTGGCAGGAAACCACAAAGGACAGAAAGCTGTGGGATGTTATTCTGCAGCGGCAGAAAAAGTCTTCCTGTCAGTGGCTTGAGGGTTTGTAGCCAGGCACCAGGCATCCCAGAGAACTGACAGGCTTTTTTGGGGGTGCAAGAGTCTTGCTCCACTTTTCTTGTGCTGCTGTGTGGTACACCTGCAGCCTTGCACAAGGACGGGGTGAGTCAAGCAGACATGGGACACAACTAGGACTGGGAAGGAATGGGAGTGGGAAGCATCTTTGTATATATATTCTTTTTAAAAGAAGCCTGCCTTGAAGTTAGTGCTGCTGCTGCTGCCTGTGCTGGTTGGGCCTGTGGTCCAGCCCTGGACCTTATGTAGCTGAGACCAGCAAAACTGTCTGCAGCTAAGGGGAACAGGCATGGAGATGTGATGCTGCTGTTCTGTAACCAGTATCCCCAGCAGGGTCAAGGGCAGGAGATAACACCCAATTTTGCAAAAATCCCTGCAGACAAGCTGGGCTGAGCCTGTGTGCTCCAGGCTTTTTAGGCTCCGAGGGGCTTGCTTTCCCAGCTTGTTGTTTTTCTCCTGCTGGCTGTAATATGATTGATTTTTGTTTTATTGCAAACAATCAGATGAGTCAGTTGGTCACCTGTGCTGATAACAAAATGGTGTTAGCAAGCATTGCCAGCTGGGCTTACTCCAGAAATGAGCGGAGCAAGGCTGCAAGCAAGGCTGGTGGTGCAGCAAGGACTGTGAGGGGCAACGCTGTCTGTCCTGCCTCAAACTCTGCCCCATGCCCACCTGCAGCCATTGTGTGCCAATGCTGGCTGGCCCCCAGAGGGGCTGGGTCAGCTGCTCCCACCCACACAGCATGTTCATCAACAGGCTCCTCTGGGGACTGGGAAACCAGAATTGCCTGTAAAATAGCTACAAAAGGAAAAGTCTCCCCAGGAAAGTGCTTGGTGTCAGTTTGAAAGCAGAAGATGCAGTGAATGCAGTCTGTCTCAGCTGGGCTGGGTGGTGGTAATGCCCTGCTGGCACTGACCTTTGGTGCTCCCACAGGCAGCAGAGCCACTCACCCCAGAAAACTGTGAGTATCACCCTGGCATGCAGCAAAACACACCCTGGGAGCAGGCAGGGGAGGCTGGTACACAACCTCTTTAGCCATTGCAGTGCTTTACAGTTCCAAAGCCATCCTCCTGCCACTGTGACAAGGACAGAGGCTGGTCTCTGCTCCAGTAAAAGGAGGGAGATGAATGGGACTGCAGCAGCTGTGGTCCTTCCTCCCAGGGGCTTTGGCCCAGGGTAGTGAAGGGGACAAACAGGGCTCTGGCAGAGCAGCAACTGCGTCCCCCTGAGGAAATCACTTGTAGGGCAGAAAAATCATTGCACCAATTACAGTTTCAAAGAGGTGAGTGTGGGTAAGATTTGATTTGGATTCAGCCTGAATTATTAGATTTAACCTCATCTATCCCATCTCTGAGCTCTGCTCTCCCATTGCAGCCGTCACCTGCCCGGTGCTCAGTGCTCCAGAAAAGGGAGAGCTGAACTGCTCCCACAGTCACGGCAACTTCACCTTTGGCTCCACGTGTGCCTTCTCCTGCCAGAAGGGGTTTGTGCTGATGGGGCTGGAGAGCCGTAAGTGCACAGCCACAGGGACCTGGACAGGGGATGCCCCACGCTGCGAAGGTAGAGCTGCTGCTGGAGTGCCAACTGTCACTAGCCTTGGGGTGACACTGTGGTGTTCCCCAGCCCCTTGGTCCCAGAATTTTAGTCTCCCTTTTCCCAAGCTGCTGCTTGATGTGTGCTTTTTGCCCTGCAGCCATTGCCTGTCCAGTGCTCAGTGTGCCAGACCAGGGTGAGATGCACTGCTCCCACCTCCATGGCAATTTCACCTATGGATCCATGTGTGCCTTCTCCTGCCAGACAGGATTTGCCTTGGTGGGGCTGCAGAGCCATGAGTGCACAGCCTTGGGCACCTGGACTGGGGACACACCACACTGTGAAGGTAATGCTGCTGCTCAAGGTGTCACAGGCCTTGTGTTGAGCAAGGGATGTTTGCTAGAGGACCCTCTTGGTCCTGTTCTTTCAACAGTCTAGCCTTGTAGTACGCACATTTCAGCTTGAAAATGTTTCTCTGTCCTTGCAGCCATCCCCTGTCCAGTGCTCAGAGCTCCAGAAAAGGGAGAGCTGAACTGCTCCCACCTCCATGGGGACTTCACCTTTGGCTCCACGTGTGCCTTCTCCTGCCAGAAGGGGTTTGTGCTGATGGGGTCAGACAGTCGCAAGTGCACAGCCACAGGGATCTGGACAGGGGATGCCCCACGCTGTGAAGGTAGAGCTGCTGCCACAGCTCACAGTGTCACTGGCCATGGGGTGACACTATGATGTGTCCTCAGCCCCTTGGTCCCAACAGTGTAGTCTTCCAGGCTCCTTTCTGAGCTGTGCCTCTTTACCCTTGCAGTCATCAAATGCTCAGCACTGACCATCCCCAAGATGGGCCAGGCTGCCTGCTTCCACCTCCATGGGGACTTCACCTTTGGCTCCATGTGTGCCTTCTCCTGCCAGAAGGGGTTTTTGCTGATGGGGCCGGAGAGCCGTGAGTGCACAGCCCTGGGGACCTGGACTGGGGACCCCACACATTGCAAAGGTAAATCCTCTGATCTCACACATGTCTGTTGATGCAGAGTGCTCTCCCCAGCACCCTGGGCTATGTCAGTTTATCCCCTGGCTTGCCAGCCCACATATCCCCATCTCAATGCCATCAGTCCTGTCCTCTTGATGCTCCTGCTGTGCTTTATCTGCAGCCATCAGCTGCCCAGTGCTGTCCCCCCCCAGCAGAGGCCAGCTGAGCTGTTCTCATGTGCATGGGAACTTCACCTACAACTCCACGTGCATCTTTTCCTGCGAGGAGGGGTTTGTTCGGATGGGAGCAGACATGCTTCGGTGTGAGGCCACGGGGAACTGGACCAGGGATCCCCCTGTCTGTGCAGGTACCCCAGCTCCTCTAGCACTGTGGAGGTTCCAGCTTTCTTCCAAGCACCTCTTGAATGTGGTGGAGGGGGACACCCCAGGGGCTACGAAGTGCGGACAACTTTCTAACGCGTGGCTCTGTGGCTTTGTTTCAGAGGATGGTGCCTTCCTAAAGCAAGTCCTGGCTTACAGCAGTGGCTCAGCCCTGGCAGTCGCTGGTCTTGTGCTTTCTGGGGGGCTCATTGCCTTCCTTGCCAAGAGGCTCAGTGACAGAGGTACAGAAATGCTTCCTGCAGCCCACTCTAGCTTTGGTCAGGGGCTCTCAGGCAAGGTGGTGACAGTCCCAGGGGAGGCTGGGGTGATCAGAAGAGTTTAACAGTGTGACTGCCTCCATTCACGTGTTTTATTTGCTGAGTTGCTTGGGTCCTTGGCAGTTAGTCCAGCTGAAAATGTCAGCAGCCAGGTTTGGAGGGCAGAGCCAGACAAACATCATCACTCTGAAGAAGGCAGCAAATGCTTGTTAGGGCAGCCCCACCTCATGCCTGTTCAACTCCGCTCAATTTCAGATGCTGCTGCTGCAGCTTCTTGTGACCTTCACTAAACAGATCTGGTTATTTCTTTTCTATGTGCTTTATGCCCATGGACATTTCAACACTGTTATCAGAGGAGAAGAGGAAGCTCCTGAGACCCACCAGGTGAGAGCTGTGCTCTGCAGGAGGAGAGCTGTGCTCTGCCCTGTGACTGTCACAGCCCTATGTTCATCCTGCTAACACCCAGATCTGCCTGTGTGAGGCTGGTTTTTTACGGGAGCATCTCTGGGGCCGACAGGGCTCTGCTAACCTCTGGCCTTCACACACTCCTGCACTCCCCAAGGTGACGTCCTTGTGTTTGCCTTCCAGTGACCTGGGAGCGCCGGGCACCTTCACCAACTCAGCATATGATGCCAACCTGTGAGGTGAGGGCGGGCGAGACCCTCGCAGCACCCTGTTCAAAACTCACCTGGGTGGCCATCTTCCTGGCTGGGGTGCTCCTGGGTGGGGACACCCCTTGGGACTGAAGTGGGTAACACCAGCTCCATCTCTCCTGTGCTTCCAGCCTGCCTGAGACTGAAACCCACCATGTCCCCCAGGGCTGCAGACCCAGCAGGAGCTGCTGCGGGAGCATGGAGGGACTCCATGCCTGAGGTTGTAGCCTGGACCAGAGCTGCCCCTGGACACTGCCACCATGCTGCGTGTGCAGCATTCCCCTGGAAAGGGGAGCTGCCTCCAGTGCAGGCAGCTGGAGACCCACCAGGGCCCAAGAGCCACGTGCTCGGGGCAGCCTGCCACCCAGCCCTTGGACATTCTCCCACTAGGAGTTTGGACATTCTCCAATAGCTGCTCCACTCACGCTTCCACCAATGAGCTTGTGTCAGCGGCGTCTGAATAAACACCTTTGTCTGACTAATGCCTCCTGTGTGCCTGGGGTGGGGGGAAGTTTTCATTAAATAATGTGGCCAACACAACTAGGGAAGTGATTATTCCCCTGGACTTGGTGCTGGTGAGGCCACTTTTGGAGTGCTGTGTCTGGTTCGGGGCCCCTCAGTTCAGGAAGGATGTTGAAGTGCTAGAGCATGTCCAGAGAAGGCTACGAGGCTGGTGAAAGAGCTGGAGCACGTCTGATGAGGAGCGGCTGAGGCAGCTGGGGCTTTTTGGCCTGGAGAAAAGGAGGCTCAGGGGTGACCTTATCACTGCCTGGAAGGAGATTGTAACCAGGCGGGGTTTCGCCTCTTCTCCCAGGTTAGGACAAGGAGACACAGCCTTAAGCTGCGCCAGGGGAGGTTCAGGTTGGACATTCACAGGAATTTCCACACAGAAAGGGTGGCTGGACACTGGAATGGGCTGTCCTGGGAGGTGGTGGAGTCAGCGCCCCTGGAGGTGTTTAAGGTGTGGACAGGGCCCTCAGTGCCATGGTCTGGGTGACAAGGTGGTGTTCGGTCATGGGCTGGGCTCGCTGATCTCAGAGGTCTTTCCCAGCCGAGCTGAAGCTGCGATCAGTGACAAACTCCACAGGAGGAGGCACACACAGATCCTACCTACCCAGACAGCCCCCAGTCCTCTCTGTTATCCCATGGACATGTAATTGACTGTGCCCACCCCAGCAAGGGGAAAAGCAGCATCCCCACACCACGTGAGATGCCAGAGCCCCTCCTCAGGCAAGCTCTTAGCTGGGGGACTGGGAGCAAGGACACATGTCAGCCTTTGTGCCTGAAGGGTGGTGGGCTTCTGCCTGGTGATCCTGGGAAGGAATTAGACTTCAGATGATGTGCCTGAAATAGAAAACTCACTCCTGAAGTGAGCAGAAAACCATAGATAAGGATGATGTAAAGATATTGTTAAACCGCCAAGGAATTTCCCCAGCAGCGCGAGATGTGGTGGCAGCCACAGCCCTCCCGATCTCCCTCATGCCCCACCTCAGCCTCTGCCACACTCACACAGCCACCACGGTGCCAGGGGATTTCCAGAAGACCCAAGCACAGACAGGAGCCTCCAGCAGCAGCACACCACGGGCTGGTCCCACAGCTGTGGGCTTTCCTGTGCACGCTGGTGACGGCCCCACAGTGCCCACTCAGGGAGCTGGCAGCGTGGCGAGGAGACATTGGCCACAGCCCGGCACCCTCAGGGGCTGGGAGGAGATGTGATGTGCCAGCAGCATCCAGGCAGCTGCTTCTGGGCAGTCATGGCTGGGTTTGCAGCCCAGAGCCTCCACAGCTGTTCAGTGGTGGTGGTGGGGTGGCTGCTCCCTCCCTCTGCCTCTGTGCCCAGCTGTCCTATGGCCCCTGAAATGCACTGGGGTCCCTGGAATGGCAGCTCTGGATTTGGCAGCGATGCCAAGTGGGGCTGCCTCACCTGCCCCTGGGTTTTTTTGGGTCAATGCAGCAGTGAGGCAGTGCCAGCTGTGACAAGCCCTGGGACTGCTGCTGCGAGCCAGGACACCAGTGGTGGCTCAGGGAACACAGCTGCTGCAGAGGGACAGGCTGAGCCCCACCTCCCACCTGGGCACTGCAGCAAAAGGGGCCTTTTGGAACCCTCTTCTGTGGCACAGCAGAGCAGCTGCAGCCTCCCAGATCCCAGCTCCCTGTGAACCTCTCAAAAGGCACGGGCACTGCCACAGCCTTTTCCTGCATGGCTGCCAGCAGCACTTCTTGCTGCTCCCTCAGCCTCTGGACTTCTCCAGGCTTTAAACAAGCTGGGGCAAACTTCACCTGCTCCACTAGAGCAGCACGAGGCAGCAGCGCTGTTACCCTGAGCAAATGTGCCTCAGGCAGGGCCCACACATTGCCCACACGTGCCTTCATACTCTGCTCTCTGACAGAAATCCTTCGTGCTTCTCTTCCTCCTCAGTGTCAGTTTGGAAAGCAGCTCCAGCTTCTCCCTGCCACCCATGACACTGACAGGGAGCACAGACCCATGCCCAGGGCCCTCTCATGCTGGGAATCACGGGCGTGGGACCCACCTAGAGCACTGATATCAGCCCTGCAGGGAGGGGAGCATGAGACCAAGGACGTATTTCTGCAGGAACTGGAAATCGTGTTTTCATAAAGAACTGTAATAGTCAAAATCATCCCAGCCAGCCTCTGGCTAAGGACCACAATTTCCCCTGTGGTTATCATTTTCAGAAAATATTAACAAATAAGCAATTAAAGCCCCAGAAAAGCAGAAGCTGTGACTAATGGTCTTCAAGTTTCCTCCAACTTTATAACAGAATGAAAAACAATTACAGGAATAGGAATGAGACCAGACACTGAGTGAAGGGTTGCTGGGAGCATCAAGATGCTGCTCCGTGGTCTGGACAATCTGGTGTTTAGGCAGTCAGGCCTGTGCTTTTATTTCTCACATATTCCCTTTTAGTTGTAGCAAAATCAAGAGCCACAAAGTGCTTGGGGAAGCAGATGTGTGTGCCCACCACGATGCCAACAAAGACACCCACGGGAGCTGTGCTCTGCCTGCTCCTCTCCCAGTCTCCATCAGCACCTCAGCACATGCAGGATGTGCTTCCACCAGGCTGGCTCCACGTGCCCCAGTGGACCTCGAGCACCTCTAGGGTGGAGCAAGAAGCTTCAGAAGGGGACCCAGCAGAGGTAACTGCACAGCCCAAGCAGAGGCCCAGCTGTGGTTAGGCACCAGCTCTGAGGTGCAGCTCATTTGCATTGCGTGCCTTTGATGTCGCTGCCAGGTTCTGCCTGGGCTGCCCTTTCCTGCAGTAGCACAGCTGTGCCCAGCCCTCTCTGTGGAGCTGATCCCTGCCATCCAGGCACAGCCCTGCTCCCCCTGTCCCCACTGAGCCAGCATCAGTGTCCCACAGCCCCACTTGTCCATTACCACCTTCCCAGGAGCCAGAGAGGGTCTGGGTGGAGGCCACACGCTGGGAGGGCACTGGGGAGCTGCTCCTTCCCCTGCTCACACTGTCCTGTCATATCTGCAAGATAGGACAGAATGGGTTGGATTGATGCTGCAGGGTCATTGGTGGTCAGAATTACCCTTCCCCAAGTTACTGCTCAGTCCTGCTGAGCTCATTCCTGGTGTCTCTTGTCCAGACAGCCCATTAATCTTGGGATTGTCTTTTCCTCAAAACAAAAGATTAGCCAAGCCTAAAACATTCACTGTGCAATTGTTTAATCATAACTGTGTAGCTATAGCCACTGATTAATGACTAAAAAAAAAGGAATTGCAAAGTTGGTTCAAGTCTTGAGGGACTCATTATTTCAAAGAGTGATTTCCAAATAGCAGGGGCTGCTCTGTATTAACGATACACTTGAGACTTTGTTTACTTTATTCCTTTATTTTTTGGCTGTGGATGTATAAGTTAGGTTTTAGTGAGACCAGCAGCGTGTGGGGGCAGCTCCTCCCTCAAGCACTGCTGTGGAGGAGCCAGTTTACAGGGATCCAGAGCATGGACTGCTCTCTACAATGCCAAAGCTGCAAATACATCCAGTACTTGCACAGCCAGTCTTGGGAGCTGGAAACAGGAGGCTGGGATGAGCTGTAACATCCCTCCTGCAGCAGGGCACAGCCAGGCTGAGCCTTCAAGCAGCACTTTCAGAGTGGCAGGAGCACAGTGGTTGGTGTGTCAGCCACTGCTGCTGACCAGCCATGGCTGGGCTGTGCTCAGGCGCTTTCTCAACGTGTCTGTGTGTGCTGCTGGGTTCCTGTCTCTGCCTCTCTTGTTTTTTCCACTCATCCCGAAGACTCAAATGACACAAACCCCAGCAGTGTCTGAGCAGGGGGAGGGGAGCTGGAGCCCACAAAGCCACGAGGCCAGAGGAGCAGCTGCCCTGACAAGCACTGACACGTTCCTCTGGCAGAGACTGCACCCGTGGCTCAAGGGGTCTCTCTGGGAGAACACTCTAAATCAAGCCTTGCCTGCTGTGTTTTGCTGGGAAGGTCCAGGAAGCTGCAAGAGAACTGTTTTGGCAATGGTGATGGGTTTCCCAGCCTTCCCCCTGTCCATGCAGGGCAGGTCCCAGGGTCAGCAAACCTCAGGAGCTGCTGCACAGCCCCGTGCTGCTCCCTGCACCCAGCTGGCTGAGCAAAGGCTGCCCTCAACATTTCCTGGCTTTGGAGACCAGGTTCCAGCCTTCCTTCCCGTCTGCTTCCTGTGTTAGCTTTTCCAACATTTGTAATGAAAAAAAAAAAAAAAAGCAGCCCCACCACACTGGGATGTGCTGCTCAGGGCCCTGCTGTCCCAGGGGCAAGGACACGTGGTCTGGCTCTCTTCTGACAGGATTCAGGACTTGCTGCACCAGTGTGTACAAGCTGGTTTGGGGCAGAAGAGGAAATACTTGATTTTTTTGCTCCAAGGGCTTTTTACCCCCATTTTTTAGCACTATCAACACAAAGAGTTGTGAGATGCAGCTGCTGCTGTTCCCCAGGATGGCTCCCCAGTGGCAGCTCCAGAAGGGACACCAAGACAAAGCTCTGCTCTGACACCTCTGTCTTGCTCCCTGCACTGCTCGTGGCTGTACTGGCAGAATAAGGAGCCACACACTGTCATTGCTGCCTGCAGTGAGGGTCCAGCCCAGCTCTCACATGTTCCAG
>JAYDZK010000006.1:30535587-30565320 GCA_034509185.1 Euphonia xanthogaster | reverse complement strand
CTAGACGTGTGTTTCGGGAGGAACGGGAAGCGATGGCGGCGGCCGAGGCCGAGTGGGAGCCGGCGGGTCTGCTGCCCGCCCCGGGGGGCGGCCTGGACTGGGGTGAGCGTGGCTTCGGGGGGCCGGGGCCGGGGCCGGGGCCGGGGCCGGGCCGGGCCGGGCCGGCGCGGAGCTCCCCTCCGGGACCGGGCCGGCGCTGAGCCCTTTTCTTTCCGCAGAGGCTGTGCTGGGCGAGGAGCTGAGCGAGCTGCTGGGCGCCGCGGCCCCGAAGGACGAGCCCGACGTGAGTACCGGGGATGGCGGGGGCCGGGTCCGCGCTCTGCCGGCGGTGAGAGCCCAGGTACGGCTCGGGGGGCCTCAGAGCAGCCGGGTAGGAGAGCGTGGCCGCCCGGCCTGCACCCCGCGTCAGCGCTGGAGATAGCGATGGCTGGAGCACTGCGGGCACGGCTGCGGAGCGGAGGGTGCCGGGCAGGGGGGTTAGGGTGACGGTGCGAGGTGCCGGTGAGGAGGAGTGGCGGTGTCACTGCCCCGGTGAAGGTGAGCCCCGCAGGGCAGTGCTGGGGGGGCGCTGGCTCAGAGCTGCCTGAGAGAACGGTGGGTATGTTACACCTACATCCACCCGGGCTGTTCTTTATCCCTTTGCCTATTAGATTATTTCTTGTTTTCTTCTTTAATGTAGGATTTTCTTAAAAAACCTTTGCTTGCAACCTTCTGCATTAATCCCTGTCGTTTTCGCTGCCCACTTGTCCATAGTGCTTTTTCTCTCCTGGGCCATTTACCTCGTGGATTCTCCTCTCCCTGTTCTTCCCCTGCCGTGTCTCTGCTCACTGTATCCCAGTCCACCTCCAGCACAAGCCCGGGTTATCATCTCATGTAAACCCCATGGTCTAAGAGCACTCCTACACGTGTAGAACCAGTCACTGGAGAAAATGTGGGAACAGACTGATTGCACAAGGGAAAGGTATTCCTCATCAGCAGGTCAGCATTACTTGTCTGGGGGAGGGCTCTTAATGCACAGCTCACATTGTGTTTTTTTGGTCATTCTTCCTTTAAATGTGCTCTGATGAGCTTTCTTTTCATTCTAACTTACAACTACCATTATCTATGCAGTTTGCAGGCTTTTTAGCCTCCCTTCACAGGGCAAGTTGAGAATATAAGGGAAGGTATAACTGCAGTATGGTTTTTGGGAAAATCTTTGTTGTGTATTTGTATAAGCTGGGTAGGTCATGTCTGCATTTTTCATGCAAGTGCTTATAAAGGGCCACATTTGCGTAGGAAACTGAGACTTAGAAATGCACAAGCATAATAAATGGAGAAAAACCCCAATTGTTGTTTTAAAGGGCATATGATAAATAATATGTATGGAGTGATTTTAGCCTGTTTGTTTTGATTTTTGTTGGAAAAGGAAACCGGTGTCCTTGGCTTTAGATGTTGACCTCAGTATATTCAAGTATAGGGAGACCTAACACATAACATTAATCAGGTCTTGGGCAAATCAGTCTTGTGTCTGTTTTCCTGCTGGTAAACTGTCTCTGGTGCTGCTTTTGTTTGTAAAGTGCTTTGAGGTGTAATGGTGGAAGAGCATTAAATAAATTTTTCAAGGCAGATGAAGGAGAGGATGGCACCAGGTTCCTAAGACTTGTGTTTTTTGTGAGATGGTTCAATGAACTTAGAACTTTTGCTATACAAATTACAAAGAGTACGATAATTAGTGATGATCTTAAACTGACTTGCCCCTTCTTACTGTAAGTTTAAAAGAAGTCTTGTTTTGTGTGTTTCAGTTGAGAATTTCTCCTTTAAGGACTTTCATCTCTGCATACCTTCAGGCACCTGAAGTGGTTGATAGTTATGCTGTTTGTTTTGTTTTCTGGAGCTGTAGGACTGTGAACATAATGGCTGATGGTGTCAACACATCCTTCTTTTTGTCTTGTCTCTTTTTCTGAACTGTCATTTCAGGAAAATGATCTCTATAACTTTCATTTTGATTTGGATTTGATGTCTTGGGACTCGGACCTTTGGAATATTACAGGCCATGCTTATGCAGGTAATTAACCTCCTCTATTTTGCAGATGTTGCTCTTCCCCTCCTGCCCCACAAGGGTGAGCTCTTAAAACTCATGTGGAACTGTTTGATGCCCTACAGCCTTTGCTCTGTAATGAGGATTAGGCTGTGTTTCTGTAGGAGATGTGTACCGCTGGCAAGGGCTGCCCTACGAGCCAAGTTGTTTAATACCTTTAATCTCCCTATGTTTTCTGCTGGGCCTTGCTTTGGGAATTAAATATCTAGTGTAAAACAGTGTGTTCTTTACTTTTCCCATTGCTACAAACTTGTGCAGTGAAATGTCTTTACCTGCCTCTTGCAGATGCAAATGTGAAGACAGAACCTTTATCACCAGCCACTTCCAGCTGTTCAGTCCCTTCACCACCGGCTGTGGACTCTCCAGTGCAGAATGTGCCTGTATGCAAAACCCCCCATGTAACACAGACAGCAACAGCTCTGACAAACCAAAAGCCCTATGATTTACTCCTGTGACCAAATTCATGGCATAAGAGGAAACAGCTTATTTTCCTAATCCCTGCAAAAAACTGTCAGTGGTGCTTTCTTATCTCTTCTCTGTGACCCGTTCGAATAAGAACATGTTCAGCTCTCTTTCCTCAGCTATGTTCATTAGCCTTGTTGCCAAACAAAATGCCTTCTAAGGGCTTCCAGGTCTAGTAGGGTTGGCCTCTGCCTCCCATTGCTCTGCTGATGGGGAGAAGTACTTGTTGGTTTTTTTTAGTGGCACTTGGCATTGGCCAGAATCAAATTGCAGAGTAAAACCTTTGTCCTGTTGGCTGCAGCAGTGACACAGATGTGATGAGAAGCAGATATACGCTCTACTGCTCGTAGATACTGCTCTGAGTTTCTGAAGTGTTAATCTCCTGTGCTTTCTGTCTGCAGGATGATGTGGACTTCAGCTGTAGCTCCCAGATGTCTCCCATCTCTCTCTACAGCAAGAGCTGCAGAAGCCCTGCATCCCCTGAAGGAGATGGAGGGAAGAAGCCTGCTGTGAGCATCTCTTCTCGATCTGGTATGAGAGAAAGAGTTACTTTCATCCTATAGATAATATGTGTGTTGTCTTGCATCCAAATTAATGCTATTAACTAACAGACACTAGATGTCCTATTATTTATGACTTGGATATTTGATCAGATGTGTTTATTTTCAACAAATATTATAGATGGATAAAAAACCCCACATTAAAAGCTACATCATAATAGCTGGAATCATGTATTTTATGCCTCTTGGTCCATTTCTGACTCTTTTTCCTTTTCTAGCAAATAATTCTGTGAGGAGCCTGAAGAAGTGTGGTCAGACAGTGTCCAGGCCTTTGATACAACCCAAACCCCTTTTGCCTGCTGTGCCTGAAGCTCAGGCTAATATTGGCATCCCAGCTAAAACCATCATTATTCAGACTCTTCCCACACTTGTGCCACTGCCAAAGAATCAGCCAGTTGTTAACATCCAGCCAGCACCTCCTAAAGGTAGGTGAATTGTCTTGACTGAGCCAGGTCTTGGTGGTAGCATTGTCTGTTTGGAATGGCTGATAGAATGAAGTTAGGTTTGGTGTATGAAAGAGGAGGAATAGAAGAAAAAAGGGTCCTACATGCATTGCTGGAAAAGCTTTAGGCTGAAAGGATGGCCTTATTCCTCTTGTCCTGTCCTGTGAGAAACAGCACTGACATAGCATTGTGTCAAATGAAGACTGGATTATACAATTCCATTATTTGGAATGGAAGACAGAGGCTGTTCTGAACACTGTCAGCTGTGGAGGTAAAATTGCTGATTTGGAAGGATCTGTAGGGGTGCTTTGGTCTGCTCTGCTTGCAATGTCAGGTGGTGCATAAGGTGATTACAGTGCTGTTCTTGTCATAACTGAAGGAAGATCCAGTAGAATCAGTTAGGATGGTTTGAAGGAAGCTGGAAAGCTTGGGGGAAGTGATATAAGCATTTTTTTTACCCACGTGAAACTCTTCCACAGGATGGGGGGAGCATAGATTTATGGCTTTTTAGCTCACTAAACAGCATTAAAAGAATGTTGTGAAATCTGCTAAAAATTAAGAGCTGTGTCAGAGGTTAGAAAAGTTGATGATCTTAAGAGGAAAGTGACTTCCTGCCCCATGATAATTCTTCATTGCTACAGTTACCCTGTTACTGATTTTTGAAGTAGCTGGAGCTTTCATTTCTGGATCCAAGGCATTGTTTTCCTCTCCAGCTGGGGCAGGAGGGACCCTGCTTGCCTTGCAGCTCTTGCGAGCTGCAGTTGCTCGTTTCACCAGCTGATGGCCACAGTCCCTTGCAGTTAATTCCACAGGCACTGAAGCACGGAAGGAAAACCAGACAAATTCTTAAGGGCACGTATCTAGAAATTACTGCAATTGGGAAAATTCTGTCTCCATTGCTGATTTCTTTTCTGTCAGGGGTTCACCCAAATCTGGAGATGCTGACATTTGTTGTAACATGCCTAAGATTGCTAGACTGCTTAAAACACACGTCAGCACTGTCAACGTGACCTAATTCTTCTGATGTTCCAGCTGATAAAATACCATCTGGAATAAGGAATGCTGGGGATATGGATTTCTTTGGATATAAGTCTAGTACTCTGAAGATCAGCTTCTCCTTTTCCCTGAAGAAAAGTCAGGACAGTAGTTTCTGTGAGACAGTATAGAGGAAATACTTTAGAGAAAGTATGTCCATGCTTTCCTTTAACTGATGGTATGTTTAAAATTTCTCTTGTGGAGTTTCCATAACAAAAACCATAAGGATCTTTTTTCATCTGTCTAAATCCCCTGCATATGACAAGTTGGAAAAAATACCAGTTTGAAATATGCCATTATCTTCAAAGAAGCATGAGAAATTTTATTTTCACAGCCCCTTTTATAAAAGCTTAAAGGAGAAAGCATGGTCTTAGAGCGTCATCTCTTTTATACATTAAAAAAAATTAAATAGTCTGAAATTCATAATTTAAGATTCTTAAGCAGGGTTGTACTAAGTTATGATGTCTTAGAGATTGTGTCCAGGGGAAAAAAAAAAAGGTCTAGTTTTACCCCATACATAAGATTTTGGCACTAGGTAAATTACTTCACTTTTCACCTTCCAGAAGGCTGGATAAGTGCTGTAATCCATTGTCAAGCATTTTGGTTGGAATGCTCAGCTGGAATGTGCTCTTTCTGAAAGCTGGCGTGGTCATCCTGTTACAAAGGATTAGGGAGACATTAATGTCTTTTCAGACAGCAAAATATTACTCAAGCACCTGCTTGAGTTAAATGTAATTGTTGGACTGAAATTTCTTGGAAGTGACTGTTTTTAATTCCATTTCAAACTGTCAAAATTACCTCATTTTTTCTGCTGGCTTTTCTTTAAGCTCAATTCAGCTTGTGTATAAACTTTCTTGCATAAGACATTTTTCTAAAAAAATGGTCTTCGTGTGAATTGAAGCTTCAGCATAAGTTTTGAAAGCCTAACTTGCATTGCTCTTTTTTGTTCATCTTTCATCTCTCTCCTAGTTTGAATTTATCTGTGTGGCATGAGTCACTTCTGTGTTGTAAGTTTTCCATTGAATACAGCAATAAAGTACTTATGGACAAAAGGGGGATTGAGGAAAGGAGGATTGAGGAAACTTGGCTAAATTCTGTGAAAAGGTTGTTCAGAGTGCTTCAAGTATTAGCAATACTGAGTAATGTATATAACAAGTGTTGAATTTTATTAACTTTTAAGAGCTTTTGAGACAGAGCTTGGTTTATTGGATTCCTTTAATGTCTGTAGTTTTGGTTTGCAAGATGGATTAAGAGTCCTGTAAACTTTGGAACAGCTTCCTTCCATTCCTGTTCTGTGCAATATACTAATGGATTTGAGATCAGCTGTGCAGAGCAGGACACTTAGGAGTATGCCCCTGCAAAGTGGTGATGTACAAATCCATTTCATCCATGCTGAGCGCTGCTGTTCTTGTTTGTGTTCCAGGTCCATCTGTGGTGCTGCCCCAGCCTGCTGTGGTACAGCTCCAGGCTTCTGGGGTGCTTCCTGCCTCCCAGCCAGTCATTGCAGTCACTGGAGGGGCCCCGGCACTTCAGAACCACACGGTGAAGGCGCTGTCTCCAGCTGCTGGGAACGGCTCCAGCAGCGGCAAAATCCCAGTGCCAAAGCCCTTGCTCCAAAGCAGCTCCCCGGCCGTGGGGCTGGATGTAAGTTCTGACTCTGTAATAACTGCTAACCAAGGCTTGTGCACCTCTTGCAGTTACCTGCATGTGGGACCCAGTGGTCCCTTCAGAGTCTCAGGAAAACTCTCAATAGGATTTCCAACTGCAAGCAGGGAATTTAGCAGCTTGGCACAGAACAGGGAGGAACAGCTAAATATCTGCTGGCCTGCCTGGAGTTCAGACCAGGTGTGCAAGTGTAGTGGCAGAAGATAGTGCTGATTGCTATTTTCTATAACTTGTATTCTCAAGTGCAAGCTCTCAGTGGCTGGGCCTCTCTTATGTACAGGAAACTTTGATAGATCTGAATTTTGATTAGTGCTAAATCACTTTTCTAATCCATATAGTAAAAACGTTTCTTTGGAAGCAGATGAATTGGAAATTTCAATGTCTCATTCTCTTTCCATACCCATTTATCTCTCCAGATTTTACTAATGACTTTGAGAAACTTCAGTTACTGAGTTCCATATGATCCTAATCTCTTCAGGCTCCCTTTTGATCATTTATTGAATGAGTAGAAGAGGGTTAAGCTCTCAACAATTACAGTGTGAATAAGTAAGTTTTTCTGTAGTAGCTCACAGTAAGCAGTAGGCGTAAACAGTAGCTTTTGAGATGTGTGTGGGCTTTTTTCTCCCCTTCAGCTCTGGTATCTTAACCAGCTAGCAAGCTGGGTGTTAACTTGATTTAGCTTCTAGTAACTTGGAGCTGCTTTGATTGCATTTTGTTGTCCAAAAAAGACGTGCTTCTGGAAAGGACCAAAGCTTCTTGTTGGTGACTTCAAAACTCTGTCATTCCCCAGTGGGGTATTCCAAGCGCAGTTGTGAGCTGACGGTCCTATCACATCTCAGTGTAAGGGAGAAAACACTGGTGAAAACACGTGGAATTTTGCTGTATAGGCATGTGCTTATTAGCAGTGCAGGTCACTGTTTCCCAAAAGCAGTGGGAAATCTGTTCCTTCAGCTTCTTTGGAGGGATGTTGCTGTATAATTTCCTGGTGTCTGGGACTGCCACTCAGGCTTGATGGTAACTTTTCCTCGCTAATCATACTTGTGTGTGGGCTGCGTTTTATAATGAAAATATTGTGCTACCAATAGTTTAGCAGCCAAAGTACAGTGGAAACTTGATATTCAAAGTGCAAGAAGCAAAGGTCTGTAGTAGGCAGAGCAGGTAAGTGTGCTGCATTTTTAATGATATTTCCACATCATGCAAAGTTAACTCAAGGGACCACGAATCAATGACCTGCAGTCACTAGATTTGTGACTCCCTGTAAGCAGGGCTAGCATGGCACCTTGCTGTTGTCTGAATGTAAGGTTTAATTGACAAACCCCCCCTTATTGTCATCATATTCCATATACATATCCATGACATCAGGAGTCAAATGTGTAGCTGGGGTACCAAACAGGTGTTGGTTTCCAAGGATGGTTGTGTTGTTATTTCCATCCAAAGCCATTTTAGGGAAGCAGTTTTAAGACAAGTGCTGCACCTCTTACCTATATTTGTTACAACATGAAAAAACAGTTGCAGCTGCTGTTTGGTACATACTGTGAAAAAGTGCTTTGAGAAGAAGCAAATGTTTTGGGATTCAGCTGGGGCCAGCAGGGTTAAAATATCTCCCAATTGCCTTGGACACCATATGTGGTGCTCAGGGCTGCGCAGAGGGAACTGTCATTTGAGCTCTGTAACATGGGTTATTGTTTGCTAATCTAAGCAAATGTTGCAGGATAAAAAGAAACACTGCAGGACTTTCTTTTGGGCTTAGGAGGGATAAACTGTTAGTTTAACATTCAGACTGCCTGTGGATTACACTGGGATGGGCTGATGGCTAGCTGTACATGTCAGGCCCTGTGTGTCCTGGTGGCACATGTGCAGCCTGCCAGCCATGAGGAAGTGCCAGAATACCGAAAATCTAGGAAAGATTAATTATGCAAAATAACTTCAGCATAAATGTGGATTTCTGTTTGAAGAATCCTCATTTCTGTGCTGTACATTGTGTAATATTTGTATAACATAAACTCATTAAGCAAGTTGTGTTCTGTCGAGTTAGAGACTAGAAAACCCAGAAGTTCCATTAGAACAAAAAAACCTTGCGTATGTCTGGTATTCCTGCAATCAAAGATGCGTCTTCAGAGACGGCAGCTTTCATAAGCTGAGGTAAGAAGCCAGCTAATGCTACATTGAATAGTTTGTACTTTCAGCTCTTTGTTAACTTTCCCAGCCCATGTACGAAAACTCTTTGGAGTATGAGAGACATTCTTGCTTCTAGAAGTACATCTTGTGTTGGAAGGGAGGTTAAATTTTGCTCCTAATTGAGTTTTCTTTGGAAGTAAATTGAGGTAGCGGTGTTTATTTGTAAAGTGCATGACTCTGTAAAACCGCTGAAGATAGAGGACAATCTGAATCTGGTTAGTGCTGTTTGAAGCAAGGGTTTGCAATGAACCTGCCAGTTCTCCATATTTGCAGTATTTTTGTGTGTGTCTCTGCTAGTGGTGGTTTGGTTTTCAAAGCTAGAAAGCACTTGCATCACTAATTACTGACTATTTTTAAGGCCAGTGTTCTCCCTCAATGGTCTGTGTTTCCTTAGAACCAGGAGTTGCTATCTTGAGTGGAACATCAATAGGATACAACTCTAAAAGTTGGAGGCTGTAAAAGAAGTTAGCAGAGGTGTTTGCTGCCTTTAATCTTGGTTCAGCATTTGTGCAAAGCAATGTTGCTGAAGCAGACTGACATTATAAATTAGTTCCTTTCCCTCCTGAGTATCAAAGTGCTCGGGCAGGGGGCATGTAAGGTAACCTTAAGGTAACCTTGGTGCTAGGCCAGCTCTGTGATGCTGATTACCATACTGCTTCCAGGTTCAGCATTCCTGTACCACTTCACTCACACAGCTCTTTCCATTTCCTGCATCACATTTAGGTGGGATTGGGTGTGCAGTTGTGGCATATTCCCTGAGAAAAGCCAGGCAAGACCTGGAGGGCTGACCAAGAAGGACCTTAAGCTGTTTAAGGATTGTAAATTAAAAGAAAATAACTCAAGGACACAAATACTGGATTTCATTTAAGCAAGGGTTAAAAATTAGTCAAAATGTAGTTGGTGAGGCATATACTGAAATGCAGATACTGCACAGAGTACCTGGAATCAGGCTGGGGAGAGCTGCGGTTCCTCACAGCATTTGGACAACTGTGAGTAAAATAGAGCGATCTGGGTAAGTGACACATAAAATGTAGATGGCAGTGTCTGAAACAGGGACAGATGTATGTTAGGATGTACTCTTAGTATAGAGCCACTGCACTGGTGCTCTTAACACCTTTTTTTCTTCAGGGAAGCATGTAGATTTGCCAGAGATTCCAGACATGTAATTAAAAGCTGTCCAGTAATGAATAATCCTGAGCAGGTCTGCGAACAAGAAGGATGTAAATGATTTGGTCTTTTCTGAGTTCATGATGCAGAATGTCTTTTTAAAAAGGGGAATGTAACTCCTTGTTTGGAATAGCACAAAACTTGAGCCAAAGCTGCTGCATGAGCTCATGCCTTGTTTTTTCATCTCTGAACCGTTTAAGTGATCCTGGCCCCAGACTGGTGTGTTCTATACACTGCAGTTCTTGGCTAGCCTGAATCTTTTTTTTGGTCCAGTTTTCATATGTCTGCAGAAGCTTTTTTATGTTAAATGTTGTACTTAAAAAATTCAAGACAAAGCTTAGTGTTAATGAAAATATGTTAAAATCTTTTTCTTCTCTACTCCCTGCTAGAGAGAGAAACTGGAGTAAGTACAAACAAGCTTCATTTTCACAGACTTTGGTTGGTGAAAGCAGACTAGACATATAATAAATGATCTTTATAAAAAGCAGTTAGACCAACATGGAGGCAACCCAGAACGTTAATGCACTGTAACATGCTTTCTTCATCTTTGTCGCCAAACTGCAGCATCAAGAAGAATGGTTCTTCAAACAGCTTGTGGCCACTTTTTGTTGAAGATGCCAGTGCCCCAAAACAGCATATTGTCTGTGTGCAGGTAGATACAAGGAGAGAGTTGAAAAGCTGTGGTTGAGGTTTTTTACATAGCTGGACTCAAAATCTGAGTTAGTTAATGTTACTGTTCTGTGATTATACTATTTCCCTAGAATAATACTTCTGGAATAGTTCTCATCTTTTTTCTTTAATATTCCTGCCATTAGAGATACAGATTACACCAGGGCCTATGCTGGTAGGTACTGAAGGATATTCAGGTCTATGTAAGATGGATCATTCAGTTATCTGTCAGTGTAATTGTCATTGAGACGCATCCAGTTGCAGCTTAAAAATGTGATGGAAGTCTTCTCTTCCTAATGAAAACAGAGTTGCTAATCTGTGAGGGAAAGGAAATCAACAATCTAGTGTTTAAACTTAGGATTTCGAGTAGTTTTGTATAGTTCTGCAGTATTCATCATTGTTATCCTTGTTGGGAGCAAGATGCTTTCGGTCGGGGCAGTCCCACTTAGTGCAAACCACAAAATTAGTAAGTGGTAAAAGATGATGGAGTGTTCCTGCTTGGGAAAAAAATCAGTCATCAGGACTGTTGGAGGATGGGGAGGGGTTGCTTTGAGCTGTCTCAGTCTGATCTTGCAGACTGAATGCCTGCTAGTGGTTAGAATGAATTATGTGCTCTCCTGGAGCATGTTTGCTGGTCGAGCTTCATCCCGAAGGAATCCAGTTTGTGTGCTCTCAGAGACACACAAATGTGTGTGTCTGTGATGTGAAATGAAGCACTTTTAGTGGGACAGTCAGGAAATTTGAACCCAAGCCACACTCCTGATCTGAATTAAGATGTTAGTGTAGATGCATCCAGAGACTGCATTTAAACTGTCGTGTAAGTGCTTGATACACATAGAATGTGCAATCTGAGATCAGCAACACTATTCAAAATCTCAAAAACTGTGTACTGTAGGTGGAAAAGGTACAGCAGGTGTAATCAGTGTGGAAATTACTTCCATACAGAACAGACTGAAAAACCCTAGACATTTCCTGTTAGGAAGGCAGATGACTGATTGTAGCCTGTAAAAAGGTGCAGGGAGAAGTCAAGGTAAAAGACATTCTTGCTGCCTTGCAGACCTGAAGATAGGTATTTTCTGTCTTTGCGATTTGATTGATCAAATCAAATTTGACCCTTGCATGTAGAATGTTGAGAATACAGAAGAAAACTGAGACAGTTCAGGACCTGTTTTTTCCTTAGGTGTACCATGATCCTGAGGTGCCTCTGTGCTGACCGTTCCAGCTCATTTGAAGCAGAGTGTGGGAAGCTATCTGTGCAGACCTCTGACAAAGCAGAGAAGCAGAAATTCTGTGTGGAATGGAGGCAGTTTTAACTTGTGGGTTGTTAACAGCCTGTGTATTGTGTGTTCAGGTCAATGTCTTAAGGCGGCAGCAGCGCATGATTAAAAACCGTGAGTCAGCCTTTCAGTCACGAAAAAAAAAGAAGGAATACATGTTGGGACTGGAGGCCAGGCTGGAGGCAGCCCTGCTGGAGAATGAGAAACTCAAGAAAGAAAACAGCACGCTGAAGAGGCAGCTGGATGAAGTGGTATTAGAGGTGAGAAATTGTAATGAAAGTCTGATTTCATATGAAGACAGTTGTTCAGGTGGAATGCGCTACAACAGAGTTGGGGAAATACTGACTGTCAGACCTTTGAGGGTTTCTAGCCCAGCATCCCAGTCCAAGCATGACTTTCACCAACTCTAGGACAGGATAGCTGACACATTATCTTTTCATTCTTCATGGTGCTTCTGAATATATCACTGGATAGAAGCTGATCATAATATGTAAACCAGAGTTTTGTTTTTAAGTAGTTCAGGAATGTATTCACACATAATTAGGCAAGTATAAATCTAAAAATCAAGTATAATTTGGTGTACTTGGCTTCTGACATACCCCTGCATATGTGTACCCCTCTTCTACTCAGTGTCTTCTGTTTTCTCTGTCTAGAACCAGAAGCTCAAAGTATCATCTCCGAAGAGAAGGACACTCTGTGTGATGGTGATAATGGCGTTTATAATGTTGAATTATGGTCCATTGAGGTAAGCTGCTTAGAAATTCCTCTTTGCCTAGCAAGTTTACTGTCCTGAGATTTTTGTTTGAATCATTAATAACAGCCAGTGTTGTGTTTTAAAGCCTTGTGCCTGAAATCTGAAATCTGTCATTTATTCTCCTCCTGCTTAGGGGAAGATGCACCTGTATAATGGTTCCTCTTTTGGAATCCTTTTGGCAACGAGGGCTGGGTCTTTTACATCTCATTTCTCCTGGTTTGGGATTTTTTTAATTCAGTGCCAGCATACAGCAGTTTGTCTGCTCCATTTATACCTGTAGAGACTAAGAACTGTGTTTAGAATCCTTTTAGGAAAAAAAAAGTCAGACTCGGAGAGCTTATCTGCTTGCTCATACCTGTGCTAATTTCAGTAGCTATGACTTGAAGCTGCTTTAGTACTCAAAATACTCAGGAAATCCTGCTGTATGTTCCATGCCTTTCAGTCCTGACCCTTAAGATGTGTCCAGCTCCCTCATTACAGAGTAAGCCCTTGTCTCCCAGGTCTGGTGAAGAAGTTGTTCCTTCTCCTTGATTAGTTGAAGTGATAGTCAGAAACTTCTCTTGTTCAAACTGTTATCAGTAGAGTGTAGAAGCCAGATAGCAGCAGGGAAAAGCTACATCACTTGCCAGACACTTTATAAAGAAATCTGTGGAAGAAAGGAGAATAAAAAGAAATACTTCTTGCACATACCTGTCTATTTAACTTGGCTTTGGAATATAAAGACCTGTTAGATTGAGCTGTTCACTTTTTCAAAAAGGCATAATATTTCAGTAGGATCCCAGTCAGCAGTGTCTGCATTTGTCCTCAAAATCCCAGTCAAACTAAAGGAATGGGATAAATATGGAGGAAGGCTTTGTTTCTGACTGTGATAAATTTTTAGAAAGTGATGTTTGTATTTTTAGTATTAGAAAAATTGCCAAAGTTGAAATGACTTCTGAAGTATTTGCACTTACTACAAATATTGTTTATATCAGGAAGTGAAATACAGCTGATAATTTTGCTTTGATATGGATGATGTTAAGGTAGACCATTTCTTAGTGTATTTAGGATTTGTATTGTGATTTTGACTATCAGGCAGAAAAATCATCTTCCAGATACTAAGGGATTGATTTGTACATCCCATCTGCATTTGAAGCATTACTACTCACTTGAGATAGACACAGGTTGAGAATTAGTAGAACCAATCATCTTTCTGAAGCTGGGGGAAATGTACTTGTGTCTGCATTGCAGTGAGATGATGGAATGCATGAAACTCTTGTTAGTGATGAAAGGCTTGGGAACACGGAGGGATGGGTGGGAAGTCTTTTACCACACTGCTCTGAAGTTTTGTGGCATCTTCCCTACCCCCAGGAATGAGCAAGGTGTTGAGCTCAGTGGCAAGGCACTGCTGTCAGAGTGGTCTGGAAGGTCATGTTGTGTTCATGTCTTTGCAGCACTCAGTAACTATAAGAATGTGACAGGGTTAACTTTCTGACAGGTTTGATGTTTTATAAAGTAGATAAAGCAAGAAGAAATCCTTGGGTGTCTGACTGTTCCTGGCCAGTACAGTAGCTGAGCATGCCAGTGTAACCGCTGTGCCTGAACCAGGTGGTTTGCATCAGCTCTGGATTTAGGCAATAAAGAGAAATCTAATTGCAAATTTGCAAGGAATTACTTTTCCTGGGTTTTTGTTGTTTTTGTTTTTTTTTTTTGTTCTCCCTAGCAGAAGAAATGCTCACACTGCAATTAAAATCCTAGGCTGTATCAAGGTGGTGTGAATGTTTGATTGTGCAATACTCTTTAGAAGACCCAGAATGTGGGCTATACAGACCATTTCTTTAGATTTTACTTCTCCTGTACACATTTTCTTCCTTTTAAAAAGGTGTCACTGAATGGCAGCTCCACAAACATGACAGGATTGCTGTTCTGCTTAGTCCTTAACGACAGAAGCTTTCAATATATGTCCTTTTTATCAGTCCCTGCAATTTCTTACAGAAATAAGTAATTTTTTTTTGTGATAATATCCATGCTAGCTTATAGTTCAGCAAAAACCCTATTTTTCCCCACTTAGCTAACTGTGGAATCCCTAATTTCCATGCAATGCTTAGCTGCAGGTAAATATGTTCTGAAACCTTGTGTTGCCATTTTTTCTGTGTAAGAAATCATTTCGCTTGCACACCTGAATGGAGATGTGCCAGCATTTGGGCTCAGGATGTTTTGATCCAAACATACTAGCAGTCAATATTTTGTTACTTAAAACCAATGAACCATTGCAAATAGAGTGTGACATCCAAAAAAGCAAAATCATGGGGAAAACCCCCTAAAATCTGTAGCAGACTTTGAAATTCCCTTAGCTGGCTTAATATTAAGATGCTTCATAGGTTCTTATGGTAAGTGGTAGGATTTTTTTGAAGACTAGGGGTAAAACAAAAGGGCAGATGCATAGGTTACCTCTTTCTGTCAAATCAGAGAAAGCAGAGAAACAGTTGGGTTGTTTAGGTTTGGGAATGTGAGGCTGAAGAACAGGCAGTCCTGCAAAGCCTTCATGGCCTGCAGTGGATCAGTGAAGGTGCAGTGTTTGGGCACTCAGCATCCCACAGAACAAGCCCATCTGGATGGGTGGCTGTGTAGATAGTTCTGTGTTTTCCTCTGCATTAGTGGATGTGTGTTGCACTAATAAAGACTAATACATAATTTTTTAAATCGGTCTTAAGTCTTGTTGCCTGTGTGTGTGCTGAGATGTTTGTAATGTTTCATGGAGGACTCTGAGACCGCTGTTCAGCTGTTTTAAGATTATGGAAAGCAGTCCAGGATGTGGCAGCCCTTGGCAAACGAGTTTAGCAGATAAAATTATTCTGCTGACACAGGTTTTCTTGCTGACAGATAGCGTGGGGGTAATCTGTAATGCTGAACTTGGGAATTTGGGGGTGGGGGTGAAAGTCTGGTAGGGAAGTGGTCCTGTTGACACAAGAAATCTGTTTGAAAATACTGGAGGGAGAGTGCTGCCCAATCTGCTTAATTACTGAGAAGCCTTTCAGAACCTCCTTCAGTCTGACACAGCGCCGTGGTATCTCTAAGAAAAGAATGCAAGTCTAATTATATAGAAATTGAATGCCAGTGCAATTTGAGGATGTGAAAGGGGCTTGTGTGGAGCTAGTGGTCACTCTGCATTAGGTAGTTCTGTGTTACTAAACTCTTTGGGTTTGTTGCTGCTTTGTATTGAAAACTGAAGCTTTCAGTTATTTAAAGCCACATTAATTTAGCAGGAATTCTGTTAGTGTTTCTCTTTTATCTGTCTGTTTTATACTAGAAGAGAGGCACCCAGGAATTTCCCATCTGTGTGTCAGTGAACTATTCTGTAATCTTCGTGAGTTATTTGGATTTGACACATATAAAAACCTCCTTTTATTATTATTTAAGAGTGATTGGTGAGGCGTGTGGAGGGAAGAGGGTACATTTTGGTTCAGTTCATTTCTGAGATCACCCCCTTGCCCCAGCCTTGCATTCCATGAGGTGCAAGGCAGGAACTGGCATCCAGCAGCTTTTGCCCAAAGGCAGTGAGCATGCAGGCCTTGGCATTCAGCAGGGCTGGGAGCTGGAGCAAGGGCATCTGGAGCTGGGTGTTCCTGGGAGCCAGGTGTCCTGGGAGCCAGGTTCTCCTGCCTCCATATGTGCTTTCTGTGGAGCCGGTGTTGGTCCCACTCCCAGCTGGCATGGCGTCCCTGAGAGGTGGCTGGCTGCTGGCATTGACAAACATCTAATTAGCTGTGCTGGTTTTTTAGCACTTACAGCATCAAATCTGGTCATTTTCAAATTACTGCAGTTCCTATATGCCTTTTTCTCCTCCTTTGATTTCCACGTTTGTGTTGGACTATGCCTTAGAGTAAACAGATCTGAAAATGTGTTAAACAAGCACAAACAAGGCTGAAACAAATGGCAACCAAGCACATGTTGTAGTCTAAACAATCCATGTATTTATTTTGGGAATATTTTTATTTTGATTCTCTTCCCGGTTCTCATTTCAATATAAATTGTCTTGTATGTTTGTTTTGGTTTTTTTAATGCAAGTCCTGCATGTGATAGTAAAATATTTGCAGGAAAATAACCAAAGTCACATGTAAAAAGCAGGGAAAGGAGAACAATCACAGAAGATGCAAAAGATAAATTTTATGCATCTCTTCTTGGGACCATAGCAGCAAAGCATGTAAGCTGGTGGCTGTAGCATTATCTTTTTGGCTATAAAAAGCATTCAGCTAGTTATTTCTTTCCCCATAATCAGTCTGCATAAGCTTACATGGTGCTTCTCAGCTAGCAGCAATCTTAGAGCATTTATTAAGATGTCAGCCAGCCAGAATGTGTCCTAACTACCACTTTAGCTATGTAGTGGACAGAAAACTAAAATATGAAGTTGGAGGGAGGAAAGGCAGATTTGCAAATAGATGGGAACAGAAGGTTTGAGAGGGTGGTGGGATACTGTTTTTTTAGTATTATTATTAATTTTGTGTTTTCTTACAAGTTGTCCACCTCTGTATGGCTGGAATCCCTTTCAAACTGGAAAACAGACTTGGGGATATGCAGAAAGATGAATTTATGGTGGAGAATGACTGAGGTGGTGATTGATGTAGCTCAGTACAGCTGCTGCTGCTTCAAAACCTCTTGTGTCCCACTGACCTCAAGCAGCTGCAGTAGAATGGGTGGCCTTCAGCAGAGATTTCATTGCAGCTCCTCTCCAGGGTGTCCTCATGGATTTCCTCTACTTTCCAGGACTATCCTGGAAACTGAATAATCTATTAAAATTTAGATCCACTGAGCAGTTGCAAATAAAGACACTGGCCTGGCTGGCTGAGAAGTGATTTGTCATTTGAAATGAAGCAGTGACTTTTGATTTCTCAAGGACTTAGAGGTGTGTCTAATTTCTTAAATTGGTAGCCAAAACAGGAAAAAAAAAAACAAAAAACCAAAAGTGCTAAGATTAATCATCTTTTACTAAAAATGAGGAAATTGCCCAAGATTGTTCAGCTTGTAAGCTACCATGACCTTCTGTTTGTGAGGATAAAGTAATGGGAACACAAGTCTTTGACAGCAGTACCCAGATTAGCATCCCACCCAGCGTGCAGCATGCTAGTCAGGAATACTGGGATCTGCTGTGCTTTTGGAGCATAAAGGTTTTGGGCTGCTGACAGCACCATCCACTGAGCACACCTGTATTGGTGTCACTGTGGTCTAGTGCCCTTACCCAAGCTGAGCAATCTTGACCTAGCGTGTGTGAGAGCAGGATTATTCTGAGGTGCATTTGGCAGTGTTTTTGTGCAAGTTTGCTGTTGTTTGAGACTTTATGCTGGACTCCTTGATTAAAGAAACAGACCCATTGTATGGTCAGCAGGAGCATAGGGATACCTCAGTGATGGGATGTTGGAAAGTTAGAGGAATAGTGCCAGCAGGGAGCATTTTCTGTGTGGGCAAAGGGGCTGATCTGGTTCCCATACCATCTCATGCAGCAAGTGTTGTGTTGCTGCAGAGGTGAGGGAGCTGTGTGTTGGTGCTGGGGTCTCTCAGTGCAGATCTCACCCACAGCTGCCAGGGCAAGGTCCTGGTGTGATCTTAAGTCACCTCTGTGCTGCCCTGGCAGGTGACCCCAAGCAATGACATGGTATGTTCAAAAACATCCCAAATGTCCCCTTGAGTAGCATGTGCTGAGTAGGCTAAAGTCTGGCGCCTGCCCAACATGAAGGGCAGTGACCAACAGCTCCAACAGCATTCTTTTGGCCTTACATTAGTTTGTTTCCTTAACATTTCTTCTGAATTCTGTGTGTGCTCCTTCCTGCCTCCATTCCAGAGCAAAGTGGGGCAGGTTGGTTGGAACCAACGAGTGGAACTTCCAAACTCGCAGTGACTGCTCGAAGCATCTCTAAGAGGTGTTCTGAGAGCAGAGAGCTGCAGATCATGGGCTGTACTTCAGGGTCAGTTTCTTTTCCTCAGTTCATCCACTCCTGCACTTTTTTTGCACTTGGTGAAGGATAGAAAAGGATTGGTTTTCTGCTTTTTGCAAGCCTCAGTAGCCTCCCATATGTCTTCAGGAGGCTGATAGGCTTAAATGTGATGTATAGTAAACCTACATACAGATGATGACAGTCAAATGCCTATTAATTTCTTACTCACTAGTAGAGAAGAACTGGTGAAATGTGAAGAAAAAACTGTGAGTTGAGTGCAAGAGGCATGTTATCCAGGCCCATGGCTTCTGGCTGCCAAGGAGAGATGAAGCCCTCTGGTTTTAGCAGAAACAGCAGAAGCATCAGAAGACATTTGAAGCTCTTAACACTTGTAGTACAGGAAACTTAATATGATGTTTGTGACACTGAAAGAACATGTTTCAGTACTGAGCTGAGTGTACATTTGTGTTGGAGATGGCCCAAAGATATAAAACTGCTTCTGCAGCACACCCTTGGTCTTGTGTTGTAGTTTCTCCTTGAAGAGAGAGAGAAATAGAGAGAAAAAGGAGAGGCTGAGTGAATTGAACATGGGTCTAGGTTCCAGATCTTTTAATACCTCTCTTGATATGTTGATCCTCGAATAAAATTGGATACCTTTGGTTTTCTTACAAACTACAACTCTGGGAGCAGGAAGGGATTCCTTCAGCTGTCCTCTTCTGATTACAGCCACAAGCTTTGGCAATAAAGACCACATAATGGTACGGAGTTTTCCGAGCAAAAAAAAGTGCTCTGGGTGTCAGTATTTGTTTTTTTCCTTTCTTTTCCAGAGGCTTTATTAAAAATAAATTGCTAATCAAAGCATGCAAAACACAACGAAAATACACAAAACCTCCTCTTTGGGTTGCTTTCCTCCTCTTCCGCTGCAGAGGAAGAAGGCTGGGCTGCTCTCTCCAGCCCAGCACTCAGAGAGGGCAGCTGTGGAGCAGCCCTCAGGAGAAGGCAGAGCTTTGCTGTCAGCAGATGGTGCACTCATCGGGAGTAAAAACGAGAAATACTTTCCAGAGAGTGTCTGGCACTATGGCAGCCTTGTCTGGAATCAGTTAGGAAGAGGACAAGGTCTTTGGTTGGTGTCTCCTTGCAATGTCAACTTTAGCTTGTTGGAAACTTCCCAGTTCATGCTTAGAGTTCTGTCCCCAGAAAACTCTTTGTTATGATACCACTATTGGCTTTCGTCTACAAATTACTGTGCAACTTAAATGTCAGTATTGAAAACTTGAAACACACAGGATTTGTTCAGCCAGAAGCACAAATGAAATTTAGTTTGGGCTCCTGGCAAGACTTGCTTTCGCATTTATCAAACTGACATTCAAACCAAAGAAGTAAAAATACAGCTAAAATATCAGGTGCCGTTGAATGCCTGGAGAAACCATGGCAGGAGTGCTGCTTTTCTTTCCCTCTTATAATCAAATTTATCTATACGTCAGAACAAACATCTGCATGAAGTATTTAGTGGTTCTTTCTTTTTTTCCCGTGGATCTGGTTTTGCATCTGAACAAGCCAAGAGCTCAGCCAGTTTGGACAGGGTGTTTGTGGCTTGTGAAAACCCTCTCATGCTCACGGTATCTGGGATGTCCAAATGCAGGCTCTAAAGCCTTGCTAGGCACCCCAGGTGTGTGAGTGAGCCAGTCAGGAAAGATTGCAACATCTAAAAGACTGTCTTGCCCAGTAAAGCCAATTCTCAGCTTCAGTCTTTTTTGACTTGTAATGTGGGGCAGTAACTCCATTCCTGCAATTAGCAGGACTTGCACAGGGCAGGTATGCCGAAGTGCTCTTCCTTTTCCAACTTCTCATCTTGTAGCTCAACAGAATGAAAAAACTGTCAAGGCTTTTGCCATCTGTCATATTAAACTAGTTCTTAAACCAGCTGTTGGTATCGTAGTTGAAAATACTGTTTTTCTGAAGCTTTCTTCCCTCTGATTGGGATCTTCTACCTTTCTTTTTCACATTTTCTGGCCTCTTCCGCCTGATGCTTTTAAATGCCCAATATTTACTTCCTCTTCAGTGTCATGGTGCTGGGATCTGTTCTGTAGACCCTTCCTGTTGCTGCTTGTGTTGCTGCTGTTCTGCTTGGCACTTGTGAAGCTCGGCATGCCTGAGGTTGGCAGATGTTTCCAGATGCAGCTCTGCAGGACAGGTCCATCATCATCCCAGCTGCCTGAAGGGATTCCTTGCTCCTAAGTCATGCTTTTCCCCCATATTAATTTGAGATGAAGAAGGAGGAATATTTCTGGTAGCCTGTCTCAGACCCTCAGGTACCCATGTGGCAAGGAGAAACTGGAGGACCATTACGTGCACATCCTCTCCTATTTGCTTCCTGAAGATGGAGCCCTATTTATAGACAAACTTCACTAGTGTTCCCTCTGGGGAGAAGGGAAGTGGAAGAAATGATACAACTGAACAAAAACTAGCAAAACTCTCCAAGTAATTAGAAGGTGAAAGTGGGGCAGGATTTCAATTTGTGGGGCTTTTCCTTACCCAGAACTAAAGTTACTTTGGTTTCAGGTCATCACCACAAACCAGAGGAGCAACAAAAGGGATTTTTTAATTTTTTTTTTCAGACATATCTGAGACATTGAGAAGGAACAGTCATATGCAATGTCCTAGAAGAAGAACGGGAAGGGGGAATGCAAAAGTGGCCTGTATAGCAGAAATTGCTGCTAGCTCTGCTTCAAAAGAAAACTTAACAATCCTCATAAAGGAAAGGGCATATATCATATCTTATTCTCAAGTTTGTGTTCACATCATCAGAAGTGGGCACCATGGTTTATGTCTGTAAGGATGGGAAAACATACTCTGTTCACCTCCTTCTTTATCTTTTGCTTTCGAAGATATCTTCTTTCAGGTTGAAACATCCCATGCTCAGCTGATGAAAAGATACAGATGTTTTATGCTTGAGGAGAGGGAAAATAAACATTTCCTCTCTTCCAGAGCTGATGCAATAAATGTGGTGTGTGTGGTTTAGAACGGGTGTGTAGCTAAAACAACTAAATCACAGAAAGGAGGAAAAGCTGTGCTCGTGGAGCAGTGTATGTCTTTATACTTGGTTTGGATTTGTCTTTGTTGTTCAGAGTTCAGGGTGAACTGCAGTAGGAATGAATTGTATGTGACACTTCACCTCGCCAAGCTGGAACCTGAAAATAACAAGAATTGCTTTTGAAGAATGAGACAAATAGGAAGGAAGAAGCATCATGGATAAAAAGGAGTTTGTTGCAGTTCTTCTGCTTCGATTTTTTTCTCAGCTTTAACTAACTAGTTACGTGCGCAGTTTCTCTGGTTCTGTGTGTCATTTTGAATGGGAAAGGAGAGAAGTAGGATAGACTAAAACACCAGATCCAGGAGGTTCAGCAGCACACTGGATGGCTGATGCACTTCAGGCTGTGGAGAAGGGATTTGCAGGAAAGTTAACAACTTTCAGATCTTCTGAGGGATATTCTTGGTCTAATCAATAAAGTACCACGTACTTCTGGCTGTCATGACTCCAGATTAACTACAGTAAGGGCATTTCACAGGTGAGTGGCTTCCAGCAGGAACGTACTGCATCTGTTTAAGCATCAGCCTTGGTTTTGAGCTCTGGTTCTTGTGCTTGAGATGCTGCTAGTTGTGCTGATGCTTTCGTTGGCAGAGAAGAGAAGTGATCTCATAAAATCTAGTAGGTAGTGGGGACTGGTTTTGTAAAATTGGATAGCCCTGGTGTTGCATGATAGGAGGTAATAAATAAACCATCCAGCTCTCTGTGCAGTAGAAGCAATGAGACATTTGGATACCAATGTATGCAGGCAGTAAGGAAACTGTAAGTACTTTTCTGCCCTTTGGCACAAGTGAAAGCAGAGCCTGTAGCATTTCTGCTGCCCTCATTCTGTGCTGCTGCCTAGAAATGTGGAGGAGAGGAGGCAATCAAAGCAACATCAGTCTGAGTCTAGGATTGTCCTGACTCCTCTGGTTCAGAACATGACACAGTTGCTCACAGGGTCACTGCTAATAGAAGTGCAAAAGTGTTGGCAAAAGAGAGGGAATTTCTAGGCAATTCTGTCTGCCTTCTGCTTAGTTGTGGAGTGTTTAATCTGCCCTCCTTCCAAGTTTTGCCTGTCTCTATTTGTATTTGTTGCCTGTTGCAAAGTGATGCCATGTAAAACCAGGAAATACTCATCTGCTGGACAGGAGGGGTGGGGCATGAGTTAAAATACACTCTTTTAACTGTTATCAGAGAATGCGTGCTGCATTGCATTTTTATGTTTTCACTCTCTTGCTGCTGGTGATGCTCTGCTGTTGGCAGCCAAGAAGGTTAGGATTTGGGTTTGTAAACATGCATATTTCAGGAAGCAACTGTGTTATAAAAGAGGAAAGCCAGCCTCGAGTGGAGAAATTGAAGTATTGCTTCTGTGCTTTTGAGAGTTCTCCCTTGTAGCTCACCCTTCTGAAGAATGCAGGTCTGGTACAGCACTGGTGGGCTTGCCACTGTGTGAGTGTTCACATGTGCAGTGCTGCTCCCTCTCTGCAGCACATGGAGGGCAGCACAGACACTCCTGGCTGGCTGAGCAGCCTCCAGGCCAGGATCCTTCAGTCCATGCCAGCACACACCAGATCAGGGTATCTGGCACCATGGCCTGTTGCCCATGGGGCTGTTGGCCCTGCCAGTTGTTCTAAATCCAAGTAGAATTGAACATATTTAGGTTTGTGTACAGTCCTCGTAGATGTCTGGCTTAACATTCCAGGCTTGCAGCTGCACGGAATTTGATAGCTAAGTTTTCCTTACACGTTGTATTCATATAAACGATGTAGATTGTACTTTGAGGCTGATGAAAGTTGAAGTTTAGGCATGCTTTGACTTGACTGTAGATAATTTTCTTATCCCTGTAGACCTGGGTTACAAGCAGAGCATTCTTAGTTTCAGCACGTGAAGTTTGTGTGAGGGAATGTGAAAACTAGAGCATCTGAATCCTTCAATCAATTAAAACTGAAAAAGAGAGCAGAAATGCTTTTCTGACTACTGCTGCTTTGAACAACGATGTTATAACGACACATCAGTTTTTTTTACAGTAGATATGACATGAACCTTATCCATGTAATGTAACAGCAGCCAGAAACTTCTCCACCTGACTGTTTAATGCCTTACAGAAAAGTGCCTTGCAGACTTCTTATGTGTGTGATACATTTTGCTATGTTTATTATGTTTTCCAGCGTATTTGAGAAGGATCCCAATGGAGTAGATTCCACTGTGAGTTCTAACCACCGGACCAGAAATCTTCTGGAGTTCTCAGCTCGCCAGGAGTCCAGCACAGCTCAGAAGATACCTGAGGACATAGTTTCTGAGAAGAGTAACAGGTGAGATCAAAACCTTTTACATATTTTGGGTGGCAGAGGGCACTGGTGCTTTTGCCCTCCCTGCCTTGCTCACCTTTTTGGCCGGTGCTCTTGCTGCTTTTACAGAGTACCTGAGTTCTAAACAGGTACAGTGTTTTGAAAGCTTCTCAGTTTGCTTTTCAAATGAATATAATGTTTTATCTCCCAGAGTACCCAATACGTAGAGCTTCAGAAGTGTACACGTGGCTGTGCTGCACGGTGTTAGGGAAGAGAGCTTTTCCGCAAGTGCTTGTCACCAAGACTTTCAGGACCTTCTTCAGTTCAGCTCTTTGCTTTTTTCCTCAGATCTATATTTTAGCTTGCATAGTTGTGATAGCTGTCATGTTATCTATCTCTTCTTACTTTTCAAGCTGGAGTACTTATTTTCTTAGTTGCTCCAGAGAAGACTGGGGAAGTTCATGAGTAAGAACATACTCTGCACTTAGCAGTGTTTTTTTCATTTTAAAAAGTCCATCTGAGTCCATCCCTGTGCTTATCTATTATTTAATTCAATACTGCCTTTCAGGCTTCCTAGATCTCCAGCATGCAGTGCATAAGTGAACATATAATTGCCTCCAGATTGAAGTCTGGCTAGTACAGCTCGTGTTTTCCCGTTACAAGATCTATCCTATTAGACTGTCCCTTTCCAGCAGAGTGTTTTGGCTGGTTGAATAAAGCCAGGCACAGATGTGCAGAAAACCCTAATGTATTTTGCCATGCAAAAAGAAGGCAATAAATCAGGAACATTTTAAGGCTGTAGCAATGGTGAGGGCTTTATATCCTACATGCTGCACTTCAGACCATGACCTGTGGGACAGAAGAGTGGAGTGGTTCTCTTAGGAGGATGTGCTCGTGCCTGTACCTCCTTTTCTTTCTCTGCTTCACCCTGGGTTTGGCAAGCTGTGAGCTCTTTGCTGCATATTCTTTATCAGTCCTAGATGCAATAGAGAGAAGCGGACACGAAGTTGGAGAGAAAGCTGGGAAAGGGAGGGGATTATGAATAAGGCTTTCATAAGCTCTTATACCTGATTTTTCAGAAAGCAGTTGAGGTTCAGGAGCTACAAGTCTATCAAAATCAAGAGGACTAGAACTGTTACATTGATAACCGGTCAAGAGAGAAACCTGCATTAGGTATTTGGTGCTAAATAGTTAACCCCTCAGGAATTGCTGAGAATGTTATGGGTTTTTGTACTGAGAAATACATGCTCCTTTTCACTTTTTATCAAAACTAAGCTAGTTTCTGGAGACAGAGATGTAAATCCTCTCCACTCAGTTATAATAGAGTTTGTGGCTGCTCAGTTGTTATATAGGTTATAGTCTTTCTATCTGCATGGTTTTAGTGGATAATAAATTTAGTATTTCTGTAGCAAGTCTTGCACAGCTCTGGAATGAAAAAGAAAGTTGTGTCTGCAGGCATCACATAGTTTGCATACTATGAGGAATATTTCACAGACAACATATTCTATCAATATCTGGCCTTCTTGGGAAGAGATCCAACATCTGCTAATGCTCATCTGTCTGCCCTGCATTGAGAGCTGTCAGCCTCCTGTGAGGGATTGACTAAGAACATTGGATGTTTGATAGGAATTGTTACTCACCTGTTTCAGAGGTCTCATGGGAGCAGCTGTAACATTCATGGGTCTCCTGGTGATAGTGCTCATTCACTGGTTTTGGTCAAAGGGTCATGAAGAAGTTTTTTACCCTTCTTGCTGTGCTTTTGTTGATTTTTCCCAGGTATGACCGTTCTGTATCTGATAACAAAGCACTCATGATAGTCTCAGAAGAACCACTGTTATATATTTCACCACCACCACCCCCCTGCCGGCCTCTGATCAATAGGACGGAGTCGCTGAGGTGAGAAAACAACCTATTGTGAGCATTTACAGTTTATTTGGAGTTGATACATCAACTCTGTGTTGGCTGAGTGCTGCTGGACAGCTGTGGATGATGCTGTTGTCCATTCATGGTGTTTATCCAGTCTGTGACCAGTGTCTCCTAAGTGTCTGCACTGTCCAATGCCTGCTGTCATAAGGACAGATCCACTTAGACTTTTGTAATCTTTCCATGATTTTCACCACACTCTTTTCACATTGGTCATTTGCAATAACCAAATAACAGTTTTCTGATTGTCTGAGGGGTTTTCATTACTTAAAAGAGAAATCACTTCATATGTAGAAGTGTTAATGATATGGAAATCAAGTCCAGCTAAAAGCCTTTCCCAACTGAGTTATATAAGAGATGGTCCTCTATTATTCAGCTTCTGATAGAAGCAGTCTGAACCTGACATTGCAGATGTTCTTTGTTCACTGTTAGAAAACACCTAGTTCCACTTTTTCTGTAGATATGAGTCACTAACCTTATCTCCATTCTCTTTGTCCATTCTTTCTCTCAGATTTATTTGCCAAAATTTATCCTTAATCAATAATTTGTCTTGAATTGATCAACTTTTGATTTTAAATTTCAGTAGTCCCAGTAATTTCAAAATTACTGTTTGTTGGGCAAAAGAAAGGACTGTATCTATTTTATGTGGGAACACCCGTGAATCTAATACTTTATAGATAAATCTTAAAATTGTATTTTCCTTCTGTGGTATTAAAAATAAGTTATCATAAGGTGAAATTATAGTAATTTTCAGTGTCTATGATGCCTTGTAGTGGCTCCCTTGAACAGAGGTAGATAAGATTAAGAGAGTAAAAGCAGGTATTCATTAAAGGCCTTCAATAGGTACACCTTGGGCAGTTGAAGCCCACCCAGGGCCTACAGCCAAAAATGGATGACAGGCCATGGGTTTTCATACTTTTGTATGTTTGGTCCATTTGCATACTGGGGGTTAATCTTCCAATTACAGCTTCAGGTAATGAAGTAATTTACCCCAAGTTTGCACCCCCTCAACTCACTTTGGTTTACGTTCCTCAGGGCCTGAGGCAGTGAGGTGTTTTTGATTCCCAGGCCTAGAGAGGAATTGTTGTGTCTGACCAAAATGAGAAGACAGTAGCTAACACTGTGTATGGAGTTTAGAGCTATACACTAAAGAACTGCGGGATTACAGATATATGAAAAATAGAAAAGCTAAAATCCTAAGGCATCATCTATATGGCAGCTAAACTGTAATATAACACTAAACCATTGTGCCAGTGTTGTTTGCAGTCTGTGCTGATGCTGTGCTTTCCTAGGCTGACCCACGAGCTGCGAGGATGGGTGCACAGGCACGAGGTGGAGCGCACGCGGTCCCGGCGGCTGAGCAACAGCCAGCAGCAGCGAGCACGAGTCCCGCAGGTGCATGAGCACAAAATCACTCCGTGGAACACTCTCCCTCACTTGCTTGCACTTGTCATCATAGACAAAAGTGGCCATTGTGCCTGTAATTAGGGCAGCCAAAACATCCCATTTTAAATTGTTGTGTTTGGTTGATTATTATGTTGTCAGATTTGTTCTTCCATTCCTGCTCTTGGATTCAGGGTTTTGAATTGTTTTTGCAGCCATCAAAATATGTTCAGCATTTTCTAAAATTAAATAAATCATTATCCTTTTTATGGCTTCTCTCTAAGGATAAGCAATTGCTTAATGGAGAGAAATACAACCTACAGCACATTCATCTGACTCACTGTTAAGGGTGGCAGCTGATTTGTTTTGTTGAAATATTTCTATTTTTTAAATTTTTGCTAGAGGGATTTTTTTGGTACGATTACAGAATTATGAGACTTGTGCTCATATTTCCCATTTTTAAAAATCTCTTTTATCTAGGTGGCATACTTATATCATAGCTGAAATTAAGACAATGAATTTTCAAAGTATTTAAATTGATTAGATGTAGCAATGCTGCGGCGGATGGTTGTCCAGAGTGCCACAACCTTTCTGAAGAAGCGTCTTGGAAAAGACACCCCAGGGGCACAGGCACGTCTGTGCTCACACCGGCTGATTTCAGCTCTGCCGTGACCCAGGCGACGCAGAAGGAGAGACAAGGGCTTTGTGTGGGGTTCCAGGAAGAGCCTTTATTGAGCTTCCTCAAAGGAGCCCAGGGACAAAGAGCCACTCAGGCCAGGAAGGCAGGGGTTTATATAGGGATCTTGAGGGGCAGGACAGAACACCAGGGCCAGTGGGATGAGGGCTTAGGGGTGGAGTGAAGGGGAAGGGCCAGTGGGGTAGAAGAAATCAATGTACAGTCACAAACATCTCTGGGAGCAATTTTCTTGCTCACCATTACCAAAAGGGTTGTAGCTCAGGGGTTGGCCCTCCAGGGGAGTCTGCTAGGCTTTCCCTTTGCTGGTTCTCCTGCCCCCACATAGTAACAGCTTTAAAGGAATTGAGCATTACAATGTGGGAAAGACTGCCGTTTTCTAGAGAAGAAATGTGTATTAAACTTCAGATCCTTCTCACCGGTGTCCAGAGCAGAATGGTAGAATGTTTAGAAATGTTGTCTGTGGTGCCGAGCTCCCTTTCTTGTCTCTGAATGTTGACTTCAAATTTGGCTGCATTAAAATCTTGCTGGTTTTTTTGTTCCAGCTTGATTGATGACCATTTCAGTTTCTCATGTTTCAATGGAAAAATGCACATTTCTGGTGCAGGGCACTGATTAACGTCTGCCCCCCACTCTGTGTGTTCTATTTAATGTAGAGGCAAACCATAGAATTGCTTATTGGCTTCACTTTGGGTCATCTTTTTTTTTTCCCCTTTTTCAGAGTTCCCTCAGTGACAAAGCAGATTCCCAACTAATGGCCATGCCTTACACAGACACCAGTCTCAGGTAAGGCAGAACAGCTCCTTTGTTATTCCTTTCTATTTAGTAACCTAGTTTTTCACCAACAGTTGGTAAGGAATGCCCATTTTCATCTTCTCAGGGTTCTTATGCCAAATACAGCTACTTTTCTTGATCTATTTCTCTCCCTTATCAAATAACGGCTTCTAATTATTTGTATTGCACATGAAGGGACCCCTGTATCAGAGCTGCACTCTTCCAGGGCTTTTTCTAGCTATGAATTCTAAGAAAATCTTTGCTTTGCTCTCTGGAATCCCTTTCTAAACAGATTTGAATATTTAGGGAAAAACAGGGGGAACTGACTTTGGACTCTGAGAGCATCATTAGTTTGTAAGAAGGTTTCAAAGAGCCATGAAACTGGTAAGGGAAAGGTTTCTCTCATCATCTTTAAGGGTAGAGCTATTATAGCTAGCACCAAATTATTATGATGAACCTAAAGTACCATTGTATCTCATTTGCATTCTTTGTCTCCATCTGCTGACTTTTCTTTGGTGATTATTGGAGCACGTTAATGGATAGTTTCCTGATGTCCCCTGCCCACCCCTCCGCATAACTATCCTGTGCCTCTTCCCTGGTGACAGGAAGTACTGGACAGAAAAGATTTAGGAAACAAAATTTCTCTCTCCTGCTCTCTGTGTGTGAAACTGTTTAGAAGGCCGTCTGCTTTGAAGTGCCAAAGAGGAGTGCAAGAGCAGAATGGAGTATGGAGGGGATTTTTTGGTGAGAGCACCACCTGAAACGGTGCTGTGGGAAGTAAGACAGCTGTGGCCTTCCTATTTGCACTGCTGCTTTGAAAGCAGGATCAGCCTGGGGGAAAAGAGCAAGCTGCAGGCAGATGTTATGGAAAATAGGCTGTCAAATTTTGGTACATCTTGACTTACAAGGGAAAAAAAAAGCTTATAGAGTTTACAGGCAGATGAAGGATAGCTGTTTCAACTGAGCACTGATGAACAAGCCTCATGCCATAAGGCAGTTTAATATACATGCTTGCATTACTCTTGAAAAAAAATTATCTGGATTATTGGAAACAGTGTGAAACATTATGCATCTGTTGTACTCCGAAGGAAGTGAGATTTTTGGTTTTTTTTTCAGATTAAGGATGTTTATGTGAACAGGACCAGTGAGTCATGGCAGCTGCATGCTGAGACTGTCCTGGAACTGCTAAGAACATAAAACAGATTTCCAGTTCCTCTTGGAGCCACCAGCTATTAGGTGCTGTCCTGGTTCAGGGCAAATTTGGGAGAGAACCCCCCCCCAAAGGGCTTCTCTAGGAAAGCAGATTTAATCAGCCCCTCCCCCCAACTGGTCCGGGAGAAAATACCTCCTTGGAGAAAAGTGGAAAAAAACTGTTTATTAAACAATCAAACTTAAACAATATTAA
>JAYDZK010000006.1:30494587-30535487 GCA_034509185.1 Euphonia xanthogaster | reverse complement strand
GAGGAGTGAGTGCAGTGTCTGAAAACAAACTGCGCGCTTCTTCTCTCCCCCTTCACTCTCAGGACAAGTCTTAAAGGGACAAAACTTATTATTCAGCATAAACAGAACAAGACGATTGGGGATAAAAGCATCATACAGTCAACCTAGGACAGGTGCTCCATGAAATCATAGAATCAAGGGAAGTTTAGGTTATAAAGGACCTCTGGAGATCTCTAGTCCAATGTCCTGCTCAAAGGCTCAACTTCAGGTTTACGGAATGCCTCTGTTAGGAGAGATAGTCTCCATCTCCATTGCAATCTCCATCAGGAAGCTGAGGATTGAAAAGAATTTCAGGGAAGTCAGAGCAGTGGAGGAGATAAATTTAAGATGATTTCAAAGAAAATCATCAACACCCCTCATCTCTTTATAGTCCGTGTAGCTTTTTTCAGAGGTGATTTTGTTGAGGGCTTATGTAAGAGTGCTTCTTAAGGCTTCAGGTGTCAAAATGAGACTCTCCAGTTATTTTCCTAAGTTTTGCGCTATTAAGATTGTGGTTCTTGATATATAAAGCACTGTGCCCTGCCTCATTTCTTCCCAAAAGAAGCCTGTGTGCAACATCCCAGCACTTTGTGATGCATAGCAAGCAGTGTCCTTCAGAGTTTTAAAACGAAAGCTCTGTTTATCTCCCAATAAATGGCCAGGTTCAGCACCTTTGTTTGGGATACACAATTTAAGATGGTGCTTTCTTGTGATATGCAACTTTCTTGTTACTAAAACAACTGATAGTTTTGCACCTGCTTTTGGTTCTGGAGTTACTCTTTCCCTTTGCTGGAGTGGTCTGTCGCAGTTATCAGCAGATGTGATGTCCTGCCTTGCAATGTCTCTCATACACCACAGCGTATGTGGCAGTTGAGATGGCCATGATACACAGAGTATCATCATACAACTTCAGACAGCTTCAACCCTTACAGAGTAACACCATACCAGATCAGAAGGCTTCAGGTGTCTGCCCATACAGAGTGACATCGTATCACTTCAGAAGGCTGCAAGCATCTGCTCATCTTGTTCTTTAGCGCAGTCTTTTATACCCCTGATTGTTCATGCATTGTACCTGTGTGCCCTCTGTTCCCTTCTGGGATTGGTCAGTACAGCTGGGCACTCCATGTCTCATTGCTTTCAATACTGTTCATTTGATTTTCACAGTTGTAGCCCATTAGGGATGAGGCTTGGCCACAGCCCCATTTCCAATTACCACAAACTGTGTACCTACAATAATCCCCTGGTATTGCTCATATTTGATGTGTTACACAACCAGGAGAGCTTTGGAAAGACTCTGTGGTTTCCAGGTGCTTTGGGGCAGTTTTGTCCTGTAGCTGGTTTTCAGGTCTTCATGTGTCCCATGGACTGTGGGCAAGCACACAACTCTGTGTGCCCTGTGTCAGCTCTCAGGATGTGTTTTATGTGCAGTGCTGGTGCCTTTCATCACAGCCCAGCTCCAGTGCTCCATCTCAGGAGGGGCTTGCTGGGCCTGTATATTTTCGTGGATGAGTAATCAAGCTTGAAGTCTTAGCTCCAGTCTTTGTTTCCTGTGTGTGAAGGACAGGAGCTGATTCCTTTCATGCACAGATCTGCAGAAAGGGATGTGTAGAGTAGAGCTGCCTGCTCCTGATCCCCCAGGACTTACACCCCCAGTCCTGTGAAAGGGCAGCTTGCCTGGCAGCTGCAGTGTTCTGCTTGTAACAGGACTCGGTTAGCAGTGGAAGAGAAGATGGTGGCAGCAGTTATTACTGCTGCTTGAGAAAATCTCTTGGTGATAGATTTGTGCCTTATTATATTTTATAAACATACTAAAATAATCTAAATTAGCCCCCCTAGTGCAAAACCTGGGTCAGCAGAAGACAACTTGGGAGGGGAGGTGTGCCCAGTCACTGTCCTTGCCACAAACACACAGTGTGCTGTTTAAGTGGAGGAAATTAAAATGACAGGTTGAAGGTCCAGCTAATGGTTTCCTGAGTACAGCTTTGCAGTGTGATTAAATAAGTTCTTTTGGAATGGGATTGGGGAAGTATTAATGATAGCAGTATATGCTAGGAATTTCTCACCTTTCCAAGATAAACAGTAGATAAGTACCATGATGTAGGACTTGCCAGTATTTTGGCTTAGAATGGTTTAGAGCATCTTTTCCTTGTGTCTCATATGTGTAAGATGAGAACCGTGGAAAAGATAAGCCAGAATCATGTGAATATCTTATTTTTGCTCCTCTGTCTAAATTGAAATCAAGAACAAACCTTGGAGTTGACCAGGGAAAAAAAATCTTTGAGTTGACAAGAGGACACAGCAGAAAAAAAAGAAAAGAAATGTGGGTGAGAAAGAAGGTGAATTTGTCATTTGACAGTAAATTAAGAGCTTTGTGTATGCTTAACTTAATACTTCTTTTAATTTCAGTGGTTTGGATTCTTAGCAGTAAAAGAAAATTATTTAATTACTAAATAGTTTGATATTTTATTTCAGAATGACATTTATCCTTAAATTTGTTTTCAGAAGTCATCACAATTTTTCAGACACTTTAGGTTGAAACTTTTTTTTCCTGCTGAGCTAGCAAACAGGTTTTTGCTGGCCTAGAAGCATGAACAAAAACAAACCTGGAAAACTTTGCCGTAGTAAGACCTTTGAAACACCTTGAATTTTCAAAAAGTACTGAGTAGTTTCATTGTCTTCACCTGTATTCTGTGTTTCTCAAGCTTCTCTCAGTGGAGGAAGAGCTGGAGTTCCTTTAAAAAGCAGGTCTCCAAAGTCATTGTCTCTGAAATTAACTGTCTTGTCTAAAATAATTACCTTTGCCCTTCTTTATTTCAGCAGGAACTCAGGGAATGAGCTGCAAGTGTATTATGCCTCTCCAAGGAGCTATCAAGACTTCTTTGAAGCAATTCACCGAAGAGAAGATACCTTCTATGTGGTGTCATTCCGCAGAGTAAGTGTAGCTGGGGCTGGTACTGGCCTTTTACTCAGGTCCCTAAGATTTCTTCTAGCAGAGATACCAAAGATGATTTAGTCAAGATTGAAGGTAAATTTGTTTCTTCTGAAATTATGCTTCTCTGTGTCCATTACAACATGGCCAGATCATGGTCTTTGTAAGACATGCCCATCACATTGGGAATGGAAAGAGCTTTGCAGGAAACATTATAGTGCCAGGGCAAGACAGCCCAGAATTGCATGAACTCTGTGGCTAAACACACATTAGAGCTACTTAATAGGTGTACAAGCCTTCTGTGCTTCTGGGTATAGGAACAAATATACCCACTGCATAAATTTTTGCTGTTAGCACAATACAGTTTCTGTCTTGCCCTAAAACTCTTGCATTTGCAGTTTTATGTCTCACATATTGCAGCTGTACAGGACTGTGTGCAGGGCCACAATTTTTCTGCTGTTTTGTGACTTGTAAGTTGACACAGATGGGCAGGTCTGCTATCTGTGCTGAGATACAGCAGAGGCTTGTGCTGCAGCTTTGTCAGGCACAGCCTCACATTTGCAGCGCAGTTAGCGATGGTAAAAGCTGTTATAAAATGGAATTTCAGGTGTCTGATGGCACTTTCTGCACTGCAAGCCTGACTAGTGTCAAAGCCAGGACAGCTGCAGCAGTGAGAAGCTGGTTGGGATCTGGTGATGGAAATGATCAAGGCAGACAGTGGTTGAAACACCAACCTGGAGTTGGAGGAACTTCTTCCTTCCCTTTTGCAGAGGTCTTGATGAGTCATTAGATATGTCTGTAATGCAGATTTGGCTGACCCTGGGCCTTGCTGAGCCTCCTGCCCTGCCATTTTGCAGTTGGGGTGTTAGATGAGGATTGTTCTGTGCATGTTCACACCCAGCCATGATCCTCCCAGGACCCTGCAAAGCTCCATTTGTTTCCTCTTCATAGGAGTGACACGAGAGGGGCCCTGAGGTAGTGGGGCACCAGTAGTGGCCACAACAGCAGCTCACCCAGCTAAAACCAGTTCTGTGTAAGAACACACAGATTAGCACAGCTACTTTGAGCAGCTCCTGTGTTGTCATAACTACCAATCTATAGATGCCATAGGTACATAGGTAATAACAGCCCTAGTTCCACCTGGTGCACAGCAAGTTTCTTAATTTGTGAGATGCACGTCTGTAGAAAAGGTTCAGGCAAAATAAAAATAGCGGTGCTCTTCTTAGTATTAAGGTTTTATGCTGAGTAGAAGTATGAGGTAAACTTGTGTCACAAGGCTGGAATTTTGTTATTAAATGCTTGGCATGTTCTGCTGTTCTTTCAGCTAGCAACACAAATATAGCCAGCACCAGGCTCCACATATCCTGAGGATGAGGAGAAGGGAGCAGAGAATAAAAGTTTTCCTGGAAACTCTGAAAACAAAGCAGAGCAGTGTTTGTGGAGTTCTGCACTTGGGGCCATTGCTGCAGCCTGACTGAATGCATGTACGTGTCCATAGGTCCTGTTTACACTGTTGGGTTAATGACCTGGAAGTTGTCAGCACTTATTTCAAGTCGCAGAGCTGTCCTTGGAAACAGTGTGCCTTGTGCCACAGCATCCCTACAGCTTGCTCTGCTCTCATGCAGGGAGGGGTGCAGGGGCCTTTTAAACTCATCTATGAAGTTTATTTGGTTGCAAAGCTTTTGGTAGTTCTGTTTTATGAATGAAGTGTCCTCAAATAGAAGGCAGTTTCATGCATTACCTCATTTATTGTTTTAACAGGGCAAACCTGATCTAGCAGCAAGCTCTGCCCTGAGGCACTTCAATGATTTGCTTAGATTCTTTTGTGAGTGCAGAAGAAAGGACTCCTGCACCGCCAGAGGGGTGCCATCAGCAGGGCCTCAGACTGGGAGGTGCCCTTTCACCTACTCCTGGGGATTGCTGACTTCATTTTTTCTGGACCACAGCTCCCTTTTCCCTACTGATTAGGAGCTGTGAGAGGACTGATTCCTCCCCAGTGCTGTCCCACAGTTCACTTGTGTTGCTTGTGCTTGTCCAAGTGAGGAGCCAAGGCCTGGAGATGAAATGTTTTGTTATCATCTCTTGCTGTTTGCTGTGCAAACACTCCCACATACTTAATAAGCTCTTACAGCCCTGTAACATAGAAAACAGAACAAGAATCACGTAGTAAAAAGTTGCAGGGAGTGGGTGGTCCTGGTTGTAGTGCCCCAAGTGGAAGGTGGACTGTGGATGTCAGGAGTTCCCTTCCACCTGATGTCCCTGCATCCTCTGTCCCCATTTCCTGCTCTGCAGCCTCACAAACCCCAGCATTTCTCCTGGATACATGTGATAAAATGGAACTTTTTTTGTGTGTTCTCACTTGCACTGAAGGAGCCGTGCCCCGAGTTCCTTGGATTTTCTAAAAAATGGGTTTTGCTAGGGTTACCCCTGCCTCTTACATGGTAGGACTCAGCCAAGACTTCTGAAAGTGCAGAGCTGGGAAGCAAAGCTCTTGCACACTGCATGTTCTTCTGGTGATGCTTGCTACCTGTAAGACTGAGATTCCCATGATCTCATCAATTTTATTTTCTCTCCTTTGTCTTGGAAGGCTTGCAGGTCTGCATATTTACAGTTGAAGTTTACGTGTTTTGGTGTTTTTTTTCCTTTTCAAGGAGGAGAGAGGAAAATAAAGTAGCATTTGGATCAGCTGAGTCCGTGGAAGAAGCAGGGCTTTTGCCCTGGGTCTAAAGAAATTAATTTGTTGCTATTATCAGGGGAATCTGTAATGTCATTTTAAACAAAAAGAGTCTGCTGCTCTGCCAACACCTTTGATTTCTGCTCTGTAATGTCTGTGATACAAGTCTGCTTGATGTGTCCTAAAAGCCCAGTGGAGTGTGGATACAAAGCCCCAGCTGGTGGATCTGAGGTGCTCTGTCAGCAGGGAAGATGCACCTGGCACCCACACAGCTCTGTCAGAGCTCACATCTGGTTTGTCACAGAGTACTCAGGCCTTGCAGTTGTTTCTAGAATTACCTGAATAGCTAGCTTAATTTGAAAAGTAATTAAGTAAATCATTGGAGAAAACAAATCTCATCCAATTTACTTTGGCCTCTAAATGCTGCTTCAGATCATTCCACCCTTGTGTGGTTAGGATCAGAGTCCTCACAACTTGGAGTGATTAAGCAGTAGATTTCTCCATCCTGGAAGGTTCACTCAGTGTTGACATCTCTGCAGGCTTATTTAAGGACAGTGACATTTTTTAGGGTAAGAATGTAATTACTGTTCTTAAGGAAAACACAGTTTAAAGTTTAATTCACTTGGGAAATTCAGAGGACCTCTGGCATTTCCTCTCACTACTTTCTCTATTTCAAAGCAGAAATGTCTCCTAATATCAAAGTTTGCCACTTGCATTTATTGCAGTGTGTATACAGTATCTACAGAATGTAGTAAAAAGTAGATACTAAATGGTTTCTGTTTCGTAGAGAAAGAATGATGCTGACCCTGTGGGAATCAATGGCAAAGCCTTTACCAGCTTCTGTAAGACCAGGAATTTGCTTTATAAATTTCTGCTTCAGTGCCATAAACCATAGAGCTTCAGGGAAACCTCTTATTTTGAAAGGAAATTTCTGGTCCTATAAGCCAACATCTGCAGTAAGCATTTAACAGCTTTTCGAGTTCTGCAAACAAGTTTTTGCTGAAGTGATTAAGCCAAATTTCAGTCAGAACTTTTGTTCTTTCTGTGTTGGAATAAAAATATCTAGGTTGAAATGTGCTTCTGTTGGTAATAAGCCTGTGCTGTGCTATTTTGAGATTATATAATTGTATTTGGGATGATCTATTACTTTCAGGAAGCAAAAGATTATAAAGCCTGGCTTTGACATGCTTGTGCAGCAGCAGTTTGCTGTGCTGCACACACTGCTGGCGACAATAATTTGAATGAGGCAGGTTCCAATTCATTGCACTCCTGGTGCCATCCACATTCTGCAGGGAAAACTGCCTTAGAAGAAGCTGGCTTCAGATGATGTTTCACAGCCAGAAATTCAGTCCTAACATATATTTTCCTCCTACTTTGTTGCACTTGACAATGGGTGGTTTTTACTGAACGTGGTGTTTTCTGCTGTTGACTTTTCTGTGGATTTCTGCAGACTGGGATGTGTAATTTGGTGTTTCATTCAGACGAATTGATTAGACCCACACATTCCTGCTGCCCCTAGAGATAGAGCAGCTATTCTGTTTGTTTGAGTCCTGTGGATTTGCATCTGCTATCCGTTAACGTGCAGATTTTTGAAAGATTTTACAAACTGCCCTTTTTCCTGTGGAGCCTGACCTTAGTAGCTGTTCAGAGGAAAAAGGTTACTTTATCTCAGGATTGTAGGATTTTTAGATCTTGTCCTATATTTTATAAATATGCTGAGAATAGTATGTGGTAAAATAACTGTGGCTTAGGGCATAGTATCCATGATAAAATTGTCTGTCCTTTTAAAAGCAGAGGTCACCCTTTAGCCTGTCTTCTCTGTGAGGCTGATTCATGCCTCTCTGGGAGAACCTGAGGAAGCAAACAGAATGTGCGATTGTGCTTCAGCATGCCCTGAAGCTCCGTGACTCAGCCTCTGTCAAACTACAGCTGTATTTGACTTTCAGATTTGAAAATCCATTATGAAAACCTCCTGTTTCCATCTAAGTATCGATAGTGAAAATTAAGTCTAGCCTGTTGTATTCTTTGTTACAAATTCCCTCTTTTCTGGCCAGACTTTGGATTCTTTCTGTGTCAGGGAATTTTCTCCTTCCAAATCCCCGGTGTCCATACAAAAACAATGAAGCAAGCTTTCTTTCCGGTGTTTCTTGAACTGTCTTCCTTTCCATATGGAATATTTCAGGTAGGTGGGGAGGAGGTAGAGATAACTTTCAAAGGGATGGAGAGGTGGTGGGGAGAAGGTTTCTCTGTGCTCTTTCTGTTACTCATCTGGGGAAGATGTTGCTTTTGGTAGCATCTTAGAGCTTAGTCTAAAAACCTCCAGAGCGAAATCTAATCATCTAAAATGAAGTCTAAATTTTTTTGTTGTTCTATAGAACACAAATGGCCTCACTTCTGTCCTGGGATTCTCAAAATACTTGTGTATGCAAGTTAGGTAAAAGGACACTCAAAAGAAGTTAATTTAGGTTTGCAGCTAAAGGCCAGCAGTTCTTTAAAAAGTGTTTCTGTCAACACCTTCTCCTATTTTCCAAAAAACCTGGCTATGTCATTGTTTGTCACTGAGGACATGCTTTGGGGGGCGAAGCAGCAAAGAGCTGTGTGTGTCCTGTGGAGAACAAGCAGCCTGAGAGGAGGGGGAAGAGAAGGAGCAGGCAGTGAGACATCCCAGATGTGTGGGGGTGGAAGCCAGAGAGGAGCAGCCACGAGTGGCAGCTGCAGTGTCGCATCTCCTGCAGCCTCCTGGCTCAACCAGGTGCAAACAGGAGGGACCAGAACAGCATTGCAGAATGGTGCTTCTGAGAAGGGAAGTAATGCCTGTCTCAGAAAGTGGGGTTTTGTTTCCTTTGTTCTGTTCTTAGCTCCTGCTTGGAGAGCTGCTCCTACTTGGGAATCTCTCCCAAGGCATTTTGGAAGCAAAGTCTTAGTTGCTCTGATTTTTATCTCCTTGGGTCCCTTTGAACCCCGCTGTCCTCCAAAGAAAGTTGAGAATTGATGTGGTGTTCAGGACAGATGTATAAGCAGAGGCAGGAAAGTCAACTCAGATATGTCTGGCATGAAGCAAAAGCTTCTCTTGGATTTTGTGTATATAGTTTTGATTCGTTTGTCTTCTCCATGGTTGCTGGAACTTAATGAATCATATTAATGCCATCACTGAATTTCTTTACACATCCCAGATCTAACTAATACTTTGTTATTTTTAAACTAGTATTTGGAAGGACAACATACACTGCAGATAATTACAGTGAAAATAAAACATGCTGCAAGAAATGTCTCCAGAACCCAAAGTGGTTGCAGGGAGACGTGACCAGTAATAGCATACACGTATTTAAAATGTGCTGCATGCTTGAGAGACAAAGAGCTGTGGGCAAGAAGGAAAGGAAGATTGTTGGGTTTGGAAAACCTCTGTAGAAGTCCCACTGCTTATGAAATTGGTGTGGACATAAGCTAGAGAAGTATAATTGGGAAGCATGGGAAGAAGATGTGATTATTTAGTGGGAATTATCTCAGTAAAGGAATGACAACAGTATCTCATTAATGAGAGTACAGAATAGCACTAGTAAGAGTACAAGAACAGACAATTGCTACCCACAAAGTGAGCAGGAGCACAAGTTTATCCACAGACAATTAATTTGTTCAGTCAGAGCAGGTGGTGAAAATATGGAGCTCTGGAAATAACCCAAGTCCAATAATGCATTAATAATACTTATGCCAGATAATAGTACATCTTTCTTTAGTGATAGCATGGTGTTCATTGAATAAAATTTTACTCAGATTATTCTGAACAGTTCCCAGAAGGGAATGATGGGCTCTTGCTTATGATCTGTGGCAGTATTTAGTTATGGGATTGATGCTGACCCTAACTGTACAGAGACATAAATGATACCTTCACCTCTGGAACTGCAGTAGCCAGTGAGACACTGACTTGAATCTGATAGGAATGAACTGCTTGAAAAAATGACCTTCATGATACTTCGTTTGCCTTGAATGACAGTACATGCAGAGAGCACTTGAAAGTATCCCTGCTTGCTTTCTTAGTTGAACTTCACACTTCCGCAGCTTTGGACTAGTGATATTTTTCTGTTAATTTTCTGATTTTATATCCAACACTCTGGAGTCTGTATAAAAGTAAAGCATGCATAATAGAGATAGGTTTGGTTTCATTAGTGTCCTACCTTTTAGTGAATATTAATCATTACAATATTACATTTGAGAGCATTATTTAAAATCTTAGGCACACATTTAGAGTTAATTCTGGTCAGATGAAGTTTTTTGCTTCCAGTTAGAATTAATCCTTTTGCCAGATTTTTAGCTGGACAGCACACAAAGCTTATTTTATGAAGTAAGAGCCCAGGTGCTGTTATGAGTGTGTGCAGATTATCATCACCTCCCACTGGACCGAACAGAACTTTTGCAGCTTCCAGGTTTTATTTTTAAACAGCTGACACTCCTAGGACAAGAAGTGTGATAGAATTCACTCTACATTTTTATCTTTAAACTGGCTTTGACATTGCTTGAAAGTGGAACATAAAACTTGTTTTCAGCTTCTGGGTCTCCTAGTTGTTTGTGGTCTATCTACTGGAATGGTGATGGGTGTGAGAAGAGATTGTTTTGCCTCATGCCTGACATGGCTTTGCTCTTCACCCTGCAGTTGGATAAACTCCAATTTTGCCAGCACATTTAATAGAGACCGTCAGGCTTTGAGTTAGTGATTAGGAAGTCAGAATGCCGTGGGCTGAGCTAAGAGATCCTTCTCGCTGGAAACCACTGTTCAGGAAATCCTCTTTGTGTTTTGATTGCAAACGTTAAAATGTGCCTGTGAATAATTCTGGCACTTGAAAGTGGTTTTCGTGGAGAGAAGGCAAATCTGTGCAGGAGGTACATGTGCACAGCTTCAGCAGTGTGTTGCAGCATGAGGATGCTGTGGAGGAGTGGTCTGCCTGCTAAATGCCATGGGCCACTGCCCTTGGACCTGCTTGGCAAAGGGCCACCAAGTATTGCACAAGTGATCTTATTGTTCCTTGGTTTCGTGACTATCCAAAACAAGGTTGGAAGTGTCAGCTGTCTCAAAGAGGGATATATCCAGTATGAGGGAAGTGGTCTGAGCTGTGCTCAGAGAGGTCATGCTGTGTGGGAAGGTGCACAGACCTTCCTCTCAGGATTTGAGTCCTTCCAGGCTCCTGTGTGTTAACCAATGCTCTCCTCTGAGACTCTAGAAGTGTACATTCCCAAGCTGTTCCTCAGCGTGGAGATTCTTAGGTTGAGCCACTTGTTAGCATCTGGGAAGCCCTTGTTAAATCTCCTTTCTAGGAAATCAGCGTGGAGCTCTTCTCTCTAAGAACAGTCCTGAGCACTCAGACCTGCAGTTTTTCATCAGGAACTCAGTAGGTAATCAGTGGGCAGGTGACTCCTGGAAAAGGTGGCTGAAAAGAAACCAATCTGCTGTCTCAGGTGGTCTGGGACCAGCATCTCCAGAAGGCCATCTCCTTAACATGAAGGAAATAACACTGTGAGTTTCTCTTTCCTTTTGCTAGTCCATATGTTTGGCATTTGCTAATCAGCTGCAAGCCTTAACTCTCCAGCAGGCAACAGAGGTGCTGCACAGAATCCAGGCACGAAGTTTCCTTTCCTTCTTCCTTCTTCCCACTCAATTTCCAAAGTGCCAACACAGAGAAACATGTATAAAAGTGAAGCTAGACGTAAATGTGCTGTCATTTGGAGAAAAACAACAGATGTAGCAGTTTGCTTGGTGTAAAATTTTGCCAAAATCAGGTAATTGCAGCTCTAGGAGAATAAAAGAAAGTGTAAGGAACTGCATTTACACAACTAGAAGGAAACTTTAGGTTAAGGCTAAACACAGGTGTGGTACTACCAATGCTGAAAAAAGGCTGTGAAGGCAGCTGGGTAAATGGCAGTGTTGTGACAGGGTATTTCCATTTCAGGGTAGAGTTGGTTGGTGTTGGCTTGGTGTGGCAGTCCAGGAGGAGGATATTGCCCACAGTATGGTACTTGTCAAAGGGATGTAAGAAATGCATGTAAAAAGCATGTCTGTCCCTTAGTCTCATTGTCATGCACACATGTGCCTGTAAAGAGTGCAGGATAGGCCACTGAACTCCTGTAAGTTCTCGAATAATGATCATTTAATTCCCTACAGCACTCCATCCCTCCTCTGCTCTCCTGGCAGTTCTAACCAGCACTGTCCAGCAGAGTAGAACCTCTTCACATGAATCAAAATTGATACCCTTACGACTTAGTCTCTCCAAATCTTGATGGTTGACTTGTGAATTTACCTGTTTATAAAAGTCACTTCCACTACCTTAATTCTCCTAGGAAAGAGGCGTCTTAGAACAAGACTAGTGTGCACTGAAAGACAAAAACCAGAAACCTGTACCTCAGCTGTGGCACCTTCTGTCCAGTTCTCTTACAAATCACCTCTAGCTGCTTGCAGTGCTTTTTCTGATTGAAAATGCCCTGACAAAGCCTTGGTGCAGCTGCCTGGGCTTGTAGGAAGTTACAGTGTTGAATCTGGCCCATCAGAGGATGTGTAACTGTGCTCCTGGTCTGGGTTTCCCTCCCAGTAATGGCATGTGCAGTTGTTACAGGGCTGTGTGTGCTCTTGGTGTGCTTACAAACAGATCTGCGTGGGATCAGAGGGACAGGGGGAAATGATCTGCAGCCTGGGGACTGCCTGGAGTTCACACTGCCTTTGTGTGGGTCAGGCATAGCTCTGCAGGGCCACAGAGGTTCAGAGGGTAGGAGGGAATGGAGGTGAAAGGGAGCACATCCAGCAGGAGGAAGTAGCCTCAGGCTCTTGCTCTGCTGTAGACCTGCACATCAAGAGCATGATAAGGTATTTTTGTCAATGATTTTAGGTAATGAAGAGAATAATGACTACACATATTAAACTGGTTAATGGCAAGCTGAGTTGCCCTCCAGCTAGAAGAGAAGGTTTGGATTGGTGCCTTCAGGGTGCTCAGTACCTCTGATAATTTGCAGAAGTCATCATGAGTCCAAGATGTTCAGTTGTTTTGTGTAGAATTAAAACCAGTACAGTCTTAAGAAAAGAGGGGAGGGTTCATATGGAAGCATAATTTAGGTGATTATAAAAGTGCCCATGCTATCCATGTAGTGAAATCAATTATTTTGCCACGGTATTTGTACCCTCAGTGTCTAAGAGGACGCTGATATATGTACTCATCTAAAACCTTTCAGGCATCATTCCTCACGTCTTTGTTCTGTGGTTAGAATTCTGATAGAGGTTTCTTTTGACTTGGAAGTCCCCTGCATTTTGAAGTAAAAAAGCTGGAAACTCCAGTGGCTTGGTGAAAAGTGGTCAATGGGACATTTCACTTTTAAAACCCACATTTATGAAAACAGAGCTTCTGTGGTTCTCTGATATGGTTGCATCAGACTTTGCAGGATGTTTGTAGAAAATGTGGAAATTAACTCAAGACTTTACTTCCACTAGCAAAATGTACCTAATTAGAACAGTTCAAGGCAAAAGCCTTTACTGTAGTTCTAGATGCTGCTGGCAAGTGTTTAGTGAGAGGTGGATTGATAAAGGCTTAAGTTTGCTTAATTTGCAGTGTTCCTCTCATACTTCTGGTTTTCTTTCTTAATTTCTTTGCATCTGGCTTTCTTTCTTAAATAATTTCACAGATTGCTGTTGCTACTTCATGGACTACCAGGCCCCACAAATTCTCAAGCACTACTCAAGGCTCTTTCTCTGCTAAATGGAGGCAGAAGAGCTTTTCTCAATTTTCCCCACCTATCCCAAACACCTACCATTGCATGGACTGGATTTCCTGTAAGTTTTAAAAGGAGCCCAGACAACTCTGTGAGACAGCTAAACCTGGAAAAAATTAATCTCACCCTGAGTGGGGAGATGAAAGGCTTTTATTTGCTCGAGCTATTATGTTCTAAATGTGGTGGAGGGCTGGCAAGTAGTGATAGAAGAAAACATATTACTCTGCAGGAAGAGAGACAGGCCCAGCCTGAAAGCGATAGCCTGATGGCTTCTGAGTGGCATGCAAGCAAAGATCCCCATGTTTTTTGTCTTCCCAGAGCTGACCTTTCCCCCTCCTTTATCTAATCTGGTGCCTGTGATCTTGCTAATTCAATTGCTGTTGCAGACAGGCAGTTACTCACATGCAGTCAGGAGATGGACAAGGAGTGTGGTGCTCATGCACCAGTTTACACCTCTGTTTATCCATTCTCAGGCTTCAGAGCAGGATCCAAGTAAACTATTGTCACACAAGAAAGCTTTTTTGTGAAAACTGCTGTTTTCCACCAGCTATACAATGGACAAGTGCAGATGGCTTGTACAGCACTGTAGTACTCCCACACTGTTCAAAACTGGATGATTTATTTTCTTCTCTAGCTACATGAGCAGATCCCAGGACTTTCTAAGGGTAAAGACCAGTGAGTCATTCACGTGGTTTATCAGCACCAGAAAGGAGGGTTCATGTTGTCCATGCCAGTTCCTTGGCTGTGAGTACTCAGGTCTCTCTGGGCCATTTTATTTTATTATCTTGGTGGGAAAACAGCCTGAGGAGTTGAGGGCACTTTCAGGAGAGTCTGGCAATTGCTAGAGGCTGGCAGGGAAGAAGGGACCCTCCTGTTTTAGGTGGTCATGGGGATCAGATTGCTCAGGCTATGCCCAGCCATTCTGAAGGGCACTTCAGGTAGCTTGGGGGTGATTAACGAAGAATCCTCAATGTCAGGCATCCTTTTTGCTTCCAAGTAAGAGTTAGTCATGTACCTTATATATGCTTTTAAGACCATTTTCCATCAGATTGTTTTCTTGTTTTGGTTTGAGGGGTTCTTTTTACAGGGAAATGCTGATTGTTTTTTTTAATAGTACTTTTTCACTTATAAAATGATCTCTGTTTCTAAAAACTGATTTCTCTGTCCCTCAGCAAGACTAGAAATTCAAACAGAGCAGATGTTTGGCAAAAAATCTGGACTCAGAATTGAGATTTAGAAATGAAACATAGAAGTGAAACTTAGCTACAGATGTGAAAAGAAGGAAGCTCATTGGGCTGGGCTAAATACAAACCAATAGGCAAAAAAAATAAAGAGAGCTTCATCTTCATACTCTATTAACTGAGATTATTACTAACAGAGGCAATAACTTCTTTAACATTATTATATTGAATATCTCTTTAATTAGAAGAAGCTATTAATAGTTGATGAATCCTTAGCCATACAGATGGCCTGGGATCTGCAGAATGAGAAACATCTTTCCAACAAGCAGCTGTAATGTAATACACATTGCACAGCTTAAAATGCTGCCATCGAATTTGGATTCAGCCCACTGCATCCTGATATTAAAACTGTGTTGTCTGTGCACCAGCATTTTGAGGGAAACAGAAGGCAGTTTGGCTTTGGAGCCCCAGCCATGGCCTGAGTGTGCCAGACCAGTGTCCAACCATGGCAGCCCAGGAACTCTGCCTGTCCCTGCTGCCAGGATGTGCAGAGACCCACCCAGCTCTGAGCTGAAGTCATTGCAGAGCTCTGGGTAAAGCTGGGGGGTTCAGGCAAAAATGCAACTGACTGGTGACTGAGAAGAGTGTTGATTTCTGTGTTTTCTGCGTGTGTTTCTTTCCTTATGTCCCATGTTGCTCTGTTCTTGGGGGCTTGGCAGTGGCATTTGCATTGTGGGTGATTATAATTATACCAAGGTATTCTTTTATTCAGCTTTGGCATGATTTGCAAAGAAGGAGAAACTGCTTTCAGCAGTGAAATCAGAGGACTCAATTCTTTAGGTTCCACAGAAAGGTACTTTCAAAGCTGCTTTACCCTGCAGGTACTGACCATGCAAATGAGACCTGTATTTTTAAAACCAGGTCAAAGGCAGTTTACTAAAAGTACTGCCTCTGTTTATAAAACAGCTTTCTGCCTGTGACCATCATCATGGTGACCTAAAACATCATTTCTTGCTGCTGCTTGGGAGGTGATTATCTCCATCTCATTGGAGTTAACTTCATAGAGGTTTAGAGAGAGATTCAGGTACCCTGAGCATATGAGGCTAAAGGACGGGGAGAGGAGGAGATCCCCAGAAACTTAGCTCACAGTCAGTTGCTTTTTCCAAGAATTTGAGGGACAGCAAACACTTCTAAACCAGACTTTCCAGTCCTCTGATGTATTTCTGTGTAATTGATGCAACTTCCACAATTAGTTGCTAATTTCCTGTACATCTGCTCTGCTCTCAGAAGCAGCATCTCTCTGGCTCAGATGTGAATCAAGCTACCACTGTCTGCTCTTGGGCAGTACCATGGGTTAACCCCATCCACTACATAAGAACCATGCAGCCACTTGTTCATACCCTGTCTCCCCAGCAGTGGGGAGGAGAATTGGAGGAAAAAAAAAGTACACCTTGTAAAATAAAAACAGCTTAATAATTAAAATAAAATAAATATGATTATAAAAGTGGTAATAATTATAATGGAAAGGAGAGAGAGGAGAGGAGCAAATAAAGCACAGTATAGTTGCTCACCACCTGCTGACTGATGCCCAGCCTGTCCCAAGAAGCAATCCTGGCCAGTTCTCCCCAGTTTGTGTACTGTACCCAACACTGTATGGTGTGGCATATGCCTTTGTCCAGTTTGGGCCAGCTGTCCCAGCAGTGCACCTGCTCACGGGCAGAGCATGGCAGAGCCAGAAGTCCTTGATTTGGGGTAAACTCTTAAAGCAACAGCCAAAAAATTAAACTTAAACTTAAAGCAACAGCCAAAAAATTGGTGTATTACCAACATGAATTCAAAACAGGCACTGTGCCTGCTGCTAAGAAGAAAAATAAGTCTCTCCTAGTTGAAACCAGGACAGGCACTCAAGGGCAAGCAGCAGCAAGCTGGGGCCGTCCCAGCAGGGAGAGGAGAGAGGAGCACCCTGAGTTTGGCTCCCAGTGGGTTTGATCTGAGTTTAATTTAGACTTAATTTATTCTCTCTTGTCATTAGCTTTGCTTTCAATTTGTTTGTATACCCCTTCCAGGGAATATATTTCCAGCAAGTTGACAATAATCACAGATCAGTGGATGGATCAGGAAAGGGAGAAAGTCACAATGACTGTGAGATGTAAGCTGCAGTTGTCATTTTGTTCCCTTGAACCAGATCTGAATCCAGTACCTGATAACCTGACTGCAAAGGACACGTATGCTCTCTCTGCAGACAGTAAAACATATTTTAAGGTAAATCCCAGGTGTTCAATTCAAGAATGCATCTGTGTGTGCTCAGATTTTGGGCTAATGAACAGTTGGGTCCTGTTGTGCCAAATGTGCCTATTGTGCACACTTTTTAGAATAATTAACAGATTCTGTAAAATGAAGTTTTGTGGTCTAGTAGTATTTTTACTCAAAGCTTTAAATGTATATTCACCTGTACACCAGTAATATATATAAAATTTTTCTTTGCATGGGAACATGCTTGGATCCACTTAATAAAAGTTGCCCTTCAGATTGAATCCTGCATCTCGTGTCCAAATTCTGACTGTCTCAGCTTCCTTAGCTGGGCTGTCTGAGATGCCCAGTGTGCTGCATTGACAACTGCAGGTGCTCTGCTTCTTGACTTGCAGCTGTCTTGCATAGTGTGGAGCTTGAATGGGAGGTTTAAATACTTTCTGGTGCTGCAGAAGGCAAGAAGACAGTAATTTCAGATTAGGGCTGGCTCTTGTGCCATATGTGTTGTAGAACTGAACACACTGTGATCAAATTATTTGCCTTGATTTTAAAAAAATTGAAGTCTTGACTCTACTTATCAGTTGTTTCTGATTAGGATTTTAAAGTTCTCTTGAATCCCCAGCTGCCTGCGTGTGGCATTTTTGCACTGTAAGAAAGCATCCTTTCTCCTGCCTTGAAATGAAATTGTTCTGCCAGAAGAGCGTTCATTCACAGTCTGTGACCTTTCCTAGGCTTGTTATTCCTGAACGTTTCTCATGTGTATTTAACCCTGATTGCTGTCTTTGGGATCTTTGCAACCCTGATTGCTACCAACATCTTTCTCACACAGTCTTTTCATGAGAGGTCAGCAAGGCAGACTTGAGACTTTGAGCCTGGGTCCTTATGGATCCTGGAAATCCTGCTTAGAAGAGCTCTCTGGTCCAGCCTCCTGTGTGGAAGAAGGCTGTTCCTGACAGTGGGTTGGCTGTGGCATTGTCAAGTGGGCTCTGAAGAGCTCTCAGGATGATCTCACCACAAAGTGAGATCAAAGTGTTCTGGTACTTCACTGTCCTTTGAAGTCAGCTGGAAGAGAAAGCAGAGGACAGCTGCATTAGCAAATGGATTTGGAACTGCAATGCTACATTGAGCCAGCATTTGGACAAAGCCTGGCATCAATTTCTCTTTAGCCATGCAGCTTCTGTTTCATGGGAATGTGATCTGAAGAGATCACTCCCATCTAAGGAGTGTGCCCATGGAATGCACTGTTTCTGTGCACTGGCTGCCTCTGGGCTTGTGTGGCTGGGCTGCAAAAGGCAGAACAGAGAAAAACCAGGTTGCTGATAGGAGCATTCTCCTCTACAGTTGGGGTTGTGTGTGCTTTTTGGGGCAGTCTCCAGCAGAGCAGCAATTCTGGGAATCCAGGATTTGTCTTCTGTAGAAGACCTGAGGTCATGCTGACAAGTATAGAAACTTTCAGTTAGTGTTTTGTGAGAGAAGCAGAGAATCTGGATTATATCCTTTTTGGTTTTACTGGGCTGGATTCACATGCCCTATCTAAATTACATGTTTTTGCAATTACAGATTGCAGTTGCAAAACTAATAGCCTGCAGATGCTATGCAAAAAGCAGAGCTCTGCTGCAGTGAATTATAGAAGGAGGGGTATTTCTTTTTATGGGTATAGTAATAAAACAATTAATTCCTTTTGGGTCTTACAACTTTGTAAAATCTGCAAAGACAGTTGACAGACTCGGCTGGGAGTTACAGATGAACTGCATTTCTGTGCTTCTGTAGCCCCTGGGAAGGACAGAAAATGGCAGAGAAACATAATTTTCAAATAATTTGAAGCAAACATTTGTAATTTTATGATGCTGGTTAGATTGAGAGAGCCTTTAGAAGAAAACCTGATCCTTATCAAACATAATGGAGAAACTTTTCCACCAGTACAAGCTGGGATTCTTTTTCATTCACTGAGGCACAGAACTAAGTCAGCTAGGCATACCTTTTCCAGTTTGTTTTGAAATGCAGATAATTTCCACAAATAACACACACACAAATTACCAAACCATTTTCAAGAATGCTTAGAACCTTCCTTTATGATTTTATCCAAAACTGTTCACTTAGATGTAGAATTCTATCCCTCACATCCTCTTACTTTGCATTTAGGAACTTATTTTTTAATCTGCTGCCAAACCAAAATTACATCATAGCACATGCATGCATTGTTCTTTACTTTTGGCCCTGCAGAGCAGTTCTGCAGGCAAGTTTTATTGGCAGGATTTCTGTCCAGTCTCTGTCCTGTGCCCTCCATGTTCACATGGCCTTTTTCCTTCCTATTCAAATCAGAAAGGACAAAACTACAAGGAAAAACACATTTATCAGAGAAATAAAGTCCAAATGGAGTTCCTTCACCTTGTTCTCCCTTGCAATTGGACTGGTGTTTGTGTGCCCCATTTAAGCTTCTGCAAACTATGATTTCCTGGGGCATTCCCTATGTTGTGCCTCTTATTTTGGATGTCTTGCAAGTCAAAAATGATACTGAAATAGCTTGGATAGAAGTGAGGCAGTTTCATCTCGGGTAATTCCAGAATGAGGGATTTGCAGAGGAACAGGAGGCTTGAGAGAAGCTGGTAATTTTGGTGCGCTGCTGTCACTTTAACAGGGTGAAGATAGGTGTTTCAGTGGGACAGGTTGATGAGCTTGTCTATGGAAGTGCACTTGTGTTCCACTTCCTGGAGGAGGGACACATGGTGCCTTCCCAGGGCTAGAGTTTATAGATACCTGATTACCAGCATATTTCAGTGTTATCTTAAGGCGTAATTCCTTCTCTTTGGCCTTGTATGTTGAACAAAGGGATTATAAACCATGAAAATAGAAAAACTAAACAGTATGTCAGTATTTTTCACCTTCCTATACACCTGCTTTACAGCTGCCTGTTGTGCACCTCCACAATGCTTTGCATGTTTGTGAACCCAGCAGGTCTCCGTTATCCTTAGTAGTCTCCATAACCTTTCTGGTTCTTAATCCAGGAGAGATCCTTTGCTGCTGGTTCTCCTTTACATGAGAAAACTCTCCCAAGCTGAGCCCTGCTCATGGACAAGCAGCAGTGCTACCTTTGGACAGAGGGGGGAAACTCTGAAGGAAGCTGTGACAGTGAATTTTCCATTCCTCTGTAGTCTCTGGGATTTTCACGAGGCCCTCTGACTCCCAGTGAGGTGCTCTCCAGGTAGTTTGCTTTTGGAGTGCAGCCCATATCATGTCTGGCAGTAGCACAATTGACAATAGAAGGCACTAAAGACTTCTTCATTAAAAGGTCTCTCATGTGGGAGCTAAACTGGATAGCAACTCCTTCTTCTGCCAGGACAGTGATTAGAAGTTGTTCCAAAGTGCAGTTAGGTTTTATTTATGAAAATTTCTCTGGGAATGGCAGAAAGGTGTAATCTTACACTAGAGGACATTTTGTTGACTGTGGGATTGAGCTATTTCTGGTAAAACACTCAAATAAAAATCATATCTCATCGCTTCATTCCATCACTGTGTGCAAAGAATAGGCTGTAAAAACCACCTGTGCACAGAAATACAGGGACTGAATCAGCACTGTGGTAAAAAGGAACAATTCTGGCAAAAATGAAAGCAGAAAACAATCTCTAATTCCACTACTTTTTGAAGCTTTCTTGTTCTGGGACAATCTTCTCCCCATCCCTTAAAACCTAGAAAAGTAGTTAGATGCTATGATTAGGTGTTGAATTCTCAATTTTAAACTCTTTAAATGTGCTGCAAACTCAAACTGTGTAAATGTGTGCTGGCTAACATCAAGGTTAACATAGGTAGAACTGGTACAACTTCAAATTAAGTTAAATGGCATTGTTAAACTCAAAGTGGTAAAGCTGCCAAGAGCTGCTGCAGAGAGGCTGATACTTCGTGAAATTTTCTTGTGGGTTTTCTGTGGGTTCCTTGCAGTCATTATCCCATTTTTCACCTGCTCACATACTCTTCATGTCATGGATTCCCTGTAAGGATCCATGATGAGGTAGGTAAGTCTCCTTGGATTTCGAAGGTCTACCTTTAAAAAAACCCTCAGAAACCAATCAAACAGAAAAACTCAACAGATCAACTTTTAAAACAAGCCAGCTTTACTAAGTTATGGTATGATGAGCAAGAATGGTGGCTATGAGTCACAGTTTGTGCAGAGGTTTTAATTGGTTTCTTTTTTTTTTTTCCTATTCTTAAAAACATCCCTATGCTTTTCAGATATAAAGGTCAGAAATGTTTCCAGAGGCACCCTCCTCTCTGCATTTCTGCCCAGTTTAACATCCACGGATGGGGAAGGCAGTGTTTCGGGAACTTCTGGCATTTTCAGATGGACCAGTGCTGCATCCAGTGTGGTGTAACCTCAGGACAGCATATGGTTGCCATCTCCCAAATGAATCAATAATGAAATTATGCAGCCATTTCCTCCTTTCATACATGTCCTTATTGAACTGCAAGAGGAAACCAGAAGAGCCGAGGCCTGACTCCCATTTGCATCCTGCTCTGTGCTTTGCACTGTTGGGGGCTGCTGGGGTAGATAAGGATCAGCCTCTTGGCTCTGAGTGCACATTGGTGAGTCCTCTTCCCTGGGGAGCAGCCTCCTTTCGTGTTCATGTTCAGAGAGTTGCTGACATCCAGCCCTGCATTCCTGAGAATGAAGTTCTCAGGTACCATTTCTTGGCCAGGAGTTGTGTGCCAAAGGCTGGGATGCTGCTCGGGGCCAGGTCAGTGGCCTGTGCAGAATAGGACAGACACACCACATCTCTGCTAACAGCAAAAAGCTGGAAACAATCATCCTGAAATTTTTAAAAAGTGTGAAATCTGTAGTTTGTGAAAAAAAATCTGGCTCAGGGGCCCTGTCAACCCTGGGGTTTAAGAAGTCTAGCTCTTTGGAGTATTTGTACTATGAATCAGTCTCTGAAGTGGCATGCAGTATTGGGCCTGGGAGAGCATATTTTTGTTGCATATTCTTTGTATTGTCAAAAGCATGCCTGTAAAGAAGGTCCAGTGTCATGTCAGACTTGAAATCCCTGAAGATGTTCAGAAAAAATAGGGTCAAAAGACAGTGCATGGGTTTGATGCACAATTTTTGTATGATCAAAAAAGCACTTGTTTTCTGTCACTCACTAGGTGTGGTCAGATAGTGAACAGATAAGGTTTTAAGCTTTCAGGAGGTGTTGAAAACTGCCAAAAGTCATGCCATTAAAGAAAAACAGCCCCTCCATGGGCTGTGGGGAGCTACTCTGAAGCCTTGTGCAGGCTGAGCTAGAACAGAGATTAGACAGAGTTAAAGAATAAAGCAGGGATTTATTAAAGGCCTCAGTGGATCCACCTTGGGCAGCACAAGAGCCCAGCCAGGGCTGCACCCAAGATGGACCAAAATGGGCACAAAATGGACCACTGGTCACGAGGCCTGTCACTTCAATAAGTTCTGGTCCATTTGCATATTGGGGTTAATTGTCCAATTCCAGCTTTAGCCCATGAAGTCCCATCCTTCTTGTTTTTCTCTTTAGTCTACATTGTTTGTGCTCTTGGGCCTGAGATTTGGGTGATTGTCCTTGGTGCCCAGCTGGGGAAGGAATTGTTTTGTCTCCCTGCTCTGTGAAGAGAGGAAGCTCAGAAGTACACACTAAAGCAGTACAGAATATAAAAAATAGAAAAGCTAAAACCTGAGGCATCAGCTCAGCCTGGGTCTGCAGTGGCTGTAATGTGGTCCTGGAACCACAGCAGGAAGATTCAGGCTGGAAGAGGTTGAGGCACACAATTCCCTGGGAGACTTCTTAGTCATAAAGAGAGATGAAAAAATGCCCAGCTCCAGTGTTTGTTTGGGGTAAGAAGCCTTGGGAAGCTGCTGGATGGAGTGACAGAGTGCCCTTTGGCACGCCTGGCTCCTGTCGCCCCCTGTTCTCTTTGTTGCAACATTCTAGCACAGAGCAGGTCTCCAAGGCCATGGTAAAGATCAAATCTCCTCATCAAGGCAAATTACCAGAGTAGCACATTAAAGTTTTCCTTTGGTATTTTAATCCAGTCTCCTCTGAGCTTTTATTGCTGTAAAGCAGCAAATGTCCCTTGTTTTTGCAAAAGGTTACCCTTGGTTTGTCAGAGATGGAACCCTTAATGAAGAGCAGGGCTCACCGGGACATCTTGACAAAGTCTTTGTGGGAGGTGGGGTGGGGGCTGTGTTCCTGGAGCCTTGGCTCCTGCACGGATCACATCTGTACTGTGCAGGGTACATGCTCCAAGCCCCCCGGAGGGGCCCGAGCTTTAGCAGCAGCATGACCAGAAGTGTTCACACAGGCAGATGTGCTAAATGTGCTCCAGCAAAGCACATCTCAATCAAGTGTCCTTAATTAAGACCTCAGAAAAGCCTTTTGAAAAATACTTATCCATACCTGAGCACAACAACTGAGAAGATAAGAAAAATCTGGGGGAATTGATTTGACAGAGAGAAACCCCTGGGACAGGAGGAAGGTCAGCTCATGCTGAGAGTGCAGCACCTTGCAGGGCTGGAAATCCGCTCCTTTGTGTCCTGTGTCACGTGAGCTTCCCTGAAATGCCGGCCCCTCTCCTCCAAATAGTCCCTGGAATATTTTCCTTCATCATGGGCATACTGTGAGGGTTAATTCCTATGTGTTTCTGTCTCACAATGAAGCAGGAATGGAGGAGGTGCAGGACTGCTCCCTGGGAGGTGCTGTGGCTGATGGGATATGCATTGCAAAAGCCAAAACAAGCACTATTGCCAGTTCTTTTAATTTAAAAGCCAGGAGTCCAGCCTAGTAGTGATGGTAGTTTAAGAAACAAAATTAAATCAAAAAGACCCATGCCTAGCATTTTTTTCATCTGTTTAATGAAACCTCATGGTATGCAGTGATGATGTTTTGTTTACATCCTTAAAGCTATGAAAGATAAAACCAGTTTTTTAACCAAAAAAAAAAAAAGAAAATGAAAGCTAAAATGTCTCCATATCTAGGTAGGAGGGACTTTGGGTACCAAACTACATGTCATGAGACTGAGGCTGAAGCTGCAGGAGCAGCAGGACTTTTGGAATATTCTAGCACAGCGGGGCAGGATTTCCATTGCCATTTGGCTTAGGGTTAGAGATACATGAGGCTCTAAAGCTTTATTCCTGCTGGAGCCCTGATAACACTGAACTGGTAGAGAAAGAAACCTCAGAATCCTTATTGCAGTCCCATGTGTTGTTGAGACTTACTAAATTAAGGTAACGTGTTCATGGCTGTGTCTATATCTATCTGTCCATCTCATCTGGCTTCAGTATCACAGAACTGCAGAGATGATCAAAAGCAAAATGAGAATGCTGAAGCAAGGATCTCAGTTGAAATATTCTTTCCAGGCTGATATTTTTCCAGTCATTCTGCCAGCAGTCTCAGGTCTGCTTAGTCTATTTAAACTGTCTTCTAAGTGCAGCTCCTGCTCCAAGCCAAAGCCATCTGTTGTTGGGTAATAGTTCTGATTTATTCTGCCTTTGGTTGACACTCATGCTCCTGAGCCAGATGCTGACTTGCAAATTTTGCTTTTATTCATTTTCAGTTTTATACCATGTGTTAATATCACAAACAATATTTTAATTTAGGTTTGCTTTGGGTTTTTTTGTCTACTGTTTAAAATTAGGGATGAGTGATAGTGTGACAGCCCTCTCTGGGATGCAATTCAGCATCCTTCAGAATGGCACAAGACATTTTAGAAATGCATTCAAACTGTGATTCTAAATGTCTGATATCTTCCAAATAACTAATCTGTACACTCATTTCTGTGGCATAGAATTACTTACGTTTTGCTTTCAAATAAAAGGTTTGGACTACTTGAAGACTTTTGGGCTTGAGAATGTTATGGGTGGCTAACTGGTCAGAATATCTGATATTCTACAGCATACCCTTCAACTTCAGTGAAGAATGAGGGTAGTTAGGTAACTTTGCAAGTTTGCACTGATTGCCACAATGCATGTGAAATACAAAGATGATTCAAGAGATGGATATATTTCACCAGTTCCAGATTTATAAAATGTCTCTTTGTAGATGGGCAGCTTCCAGACAATGGGTGCACCTTGCACATTAGCTCCTGGTGACAGTCTGGGTTTAGAGCTTTTTGTTTGTCTGTTTTCTCCAGAGATGGTTTTGAATCACTGGGAGGTTGTGCAGCAACTCCAAAGCAGGTTTGAATGCAACTGTAAAATCCTTGTGGTAGCTCTTAATACAACTTATACATACAGTAAATAAAGATGCCATTATAGGGCAGCATAGATTAATGCATCGGTCTTCAGATAGGTTAGCAAAAAGCAGTTGCTACTTGTAATGACTCTCAGGTCTGTGCCTGTGGTTTGGTAGGTAGTGATGGACTCTCAGAAGCATTGAAAAAGGAAAAACCAAACAGTATAAGCATTTTTTAAGGTCTGCTAAAAATCGTCATCAAATTGTGGCAAGGGCATTGTTACAAAATGTAATTTAATGGACATCTTGTCTTAGGCCTGTTCCTTTGGGAACGTTGGATTTCAAGAGTTTTTGTGTAAGGGTCATTGTCTTAGTGAATGTTGTCTTAATCTTAAGTGGTTCAAAAGTGAAATGGGAATTACATATGTGATCTGGGAATTATACCAGAGTGGTTTTATAATTTTGGTTACCAAGATGTTTTTTGCAGACATTTATTTAAGTAATGTTTTCTTCTCATGGTCAGTCATTTGGTTTTTGGGGGGAGGGAAATTTTTGATGGGGAAAAAAAGAGAAAGAAAGTGATATTTCTGCAATGTATCTACAGAATATCTTGACATATTTAACACCTAAGTTTGTGTGTAACTCAGTTCCCCAAATCTTGCATATAACACTGTAGTGTTTATATTTTAAAATGGCAAAATTACAGTTACCCTGACATTAATAAATTAATGTATCCTGAAAGAAGTCTAATTCAATTTGCCAAAAAGAGAATCTTGCCCAAAAGTATGAGATGTTTGTATGGAAAAAGCATGGGAAAGCATGAAAGGAGAATATCAAACTGGCTTAATAAGATGGGAGATGCCTGGATCAGAGCTTTTAAGTTCCATTGATAAGAGAAAGAACCATATTTTTCCAGGCTGCAAGTTGAGCAGCTTGAGTTCAGCAGCAGCACAAGAGCCCTGGAGAAGGGCTGTTTTTCTCCTTGCAGGCCAGGTCTGTATCCAGAGCAGGTCTGTTTCCTGCAGATGCAGCTGCCACTGGCAGAGCCAGGGCAGTTTCTGCTGCCTTACAGCAGTGCCCAGGAGAGATCAGATACTAAAGCACAGCTTCACCATCCAAATTCCCTGGAAGGTGTTGTCAGCAGGGCTTATGTTTCACACCCCAGCCCAGCTCTGAGCAGTGCAGTCCTGCTGCATGAGGCATGTGGTGTAGAGCTTCACAGAGCAAGACGACTGACATGGAAAGTAAACAGCTGTGCAAGTAAAAGCTTCAATTCAGCAAGGTCCTTAAACATATGTTTAAATATCATTGAAGTCAAGTTAAATTACTTTAATCGTGTATATAAGCACTCTGTTCAATGAGGGCTTAATAGTAGTTTCCATCTCTTTCCACATGATCAAGGCTTTTTCATATTCTGCATGCAATAGGGATTTCTTCTTAGTTACATAGCATGAGCAATTGCTGTGACTTTTGGAAGACTCCCTCAACAATATGAATTTTCTGAGCTGTTGTAAACAGTTCAGTGTGGAATGCCAGTAAGAGAGAGTGGAAAGGCATTTTCCCAGCTCTCTGCTTTGAGAGTAGATTTAACACGTCTTTTCTGCTGTTTCCAGGACCACCTGCTACTGCCAGCCACCACACATAACAAGACCAGGAGACCAAAGATGTCTATAGTGCTGCCAGCTGTAAACATCAATGGTAAGTGCAAAGAAGTAAGAGAACGGTAAGAGAACAGTTTCAAAGAGATGTGACTGACTCATACATGAAAAGCAAACGTAGGCCAAATGTCTGTCCTTACAGCTTTGAAAAAGAAGTCAAACTGATCATTACTGGGGCTTAGTTGCCAGGGTCCCTGTTGGAGCTGGAGTACTGGCAAATCTCCCATGCTTGGTCACCCAGACTTTGAGGAGAGGTGGGGACTTGGCCAGCAGTTGTGCATTCTGGCTCCTTCAAGGACGGGGAGGGTGCCGTCCAGTCCTGCTGATTTGTAGCCAGCTGATTAAGGGTTACATGAGTGGGATTTAACCTCTAATTTTGTGGCTCACAGAGCCCATGGAGACTGTCCTCATCTCCTCGTGTGGGTTCCTCCTACGCTTGCTTAGCAGGGCAAATTCCTTGGCCTTGCTGATTTGTTGGGATGCTGACTGCCTCCCCTGGCCCTCCTCAGCTGTTTACCACGCTGTTATACAACAGTCAGTGTGAATGGGACCTCTCAGCATTGCCTGGTCAGGATTAATAATCATCATGTTACTGTGCTGCAGGACAGCAGAGAAAACAGATTTGCACTGGGGCACGGGCTTATTAGTGCACAGAACTGTTCTGGATCAGCATTTCAGTCCCACTCAAGAGACAGGACATGACCTGCACAAATATATCATGAATTCAGATGGTGAGGAATTGCCAGGGTGGGACATGCTTGGGACACAGGGTCACTGCCACACTCATCGAATGCATTGAGAACCCTGGAGCAGTGTAAACTTTTCTTTCTGAACAACTGTGCCCATAATGCTTTTTTAAAACATCTGTGTTTTACAGTACATGTGAATCATAAACCCAAATGTTATTGTTAAATCCCAGCATGCTGAAAACATTATCTGCTGATGTGAATTTCCATAAACTAAGAAAAAAAGAATCAGTTCAGGCTTTCAGCATTTTGATAATTGCACTTTCCCATGCAGTACAGCCGAGTGTGATAATCTGTACAGCTGTCCTAGGGGAATTTGTATTAGATGTATCAGAATTATTTTTGGCATTCATCTGCCTGAAACTCCCTTTTTATGTCTGTTACAAAAATCCTTTTCTGGCTGACCTGAGTTATCACATGCAAGTGGGCACTTTATCGCTGAAGTACAAACACTATTTCTAAATTACAAGTTATTTCTTCTTAGCATTTTACTGAGTCCTGTTTTCACTTGAAATAACTTTTCATTTGCTGGAGTAAATATAATTTGGAAAATATGCATCAGAATCCAGTGACAAATCTTATCCATAAATAATGAAGCATTGTGAAATTATATTTTCATCAGTTCTTCGGGATTTTTTCTTTGGAACATCAGCATAATCCAGGAAATAAAAAAATTGTCCAGGGATTTGGGCAGAGATGTCGAAACAGATGAGACACAAGGATAGCATTATGTAAACAACAGCATCAAACATTGGATTCCTCTGTGACACCCAGCCAGGTGTTGGGGAAAAAGTTTCAAGACACACAAGAGCCAGTAGGTAACTTGGCTTGATTTTCAGTTTTACTATTGATAACCATAGGAAATGATTCCCTAAAATGTTCTGTCTGGAGAAGAACCCATTTCTGTCCTTTGAGAAAATTGCTTCTCCACCCTGTTCTGCCTCTGTGGGGACTGGAGTCAATCTGCACAAGCATCTGGGAGTTAGCTGACAACAAAGCTTTCCTCCCAGCTGTCTGCTGTTCTTTAAAGCCCACCTTAATTCTTTGTGCACCTGCAGAGAGTTGGCTGCTGGAAAAGGACAAGTCTCCTTTGGAGAAATTGGCAAAGCTTTCAGTGTAAGAACTTGTCCCCTCTTTCCTTGTGCCTCAGCCAGATCTCCGTGCAAGAAGGGAAACCTTTTCTACTGCCACTTCCTTGCCCTTCTTTTTTACTGCCACAGCCCTGGCAGAGGAGATGACAGGAATACAAGTGAAGGGGTCTTCGTTTTGAAGTTTTTTCAGAACTTCATCACTTGCTTGTGATCACTTACTTTGTATACTAAAGTTTACATATGACACTGTTTCCAAAGATTAAATACTTGACAGGGCAGTTGACAACCAGCCCTTTGAACTACTTGGACAGTCTTTTCCCAGCAGACAGTCATTCTTTTCTGGTCACACTTAGATTGTTCTGATGCCTTCTGAGGCCCGCTGGAAACTGCCTTTAGCTGGCTTGAGCCATTCCCACCACTGGCTTCAGGGAGAGAGAACAGATATGGACAATGAGTACAGAGTGGAATGAGTTGTCCACTGCTGTCCTACATGGCTCTGCAAGACTGACCTGGCAGTTTTCATGAGTGTGCAAAGCAGAGTCAAGGTTACAGCCTGAAGAATTTTTCTGGGAGGAAGATGGCAGTCTTTGTGCTGTGAGGTAGTAACAAATGTCAAGAGACAGTCTTGTAATTGATGTGCACATGCACGTGTGTGCAGTCAATAAGATCGAAGTTTAAAAGGAGATCTTGTACAAGGCAATAGCAGTATGTTATTAATTTTCCAGATAAAAACTTGCTTTCAAGTATTCAGTTACTCTGTGCTGGAAAAGAGTAAAAACAGCCATTACCTTGTAATGTGCCACGTGCTCCTTCTCACAGTCAGCTTGAATCACCCTCGCCCCTCAGAGAGCATCAGGATAGAATCAGATCCTCACTGTGCAGGTGCACAGAAGCATATTTGCCTATTTAAATATGTTTAATATGTTAAAAAATATGTTGAATATGTGAAAGTTTAATTTTTTTTAAGTATAGGAACTTGTTATACATTGTTACATGGTAATCCTCCACCTCCTACTCCCTTTTCCTTCTTCCACCCTGGTCATAGCCCCTTTCCAAGCTTGCTAGGCCATCTCCCAGTTCAGTCAATATCTGCTGGCAGCTCTTCTTTTCTGCCTCCCCGGATGCTCTGGCAGTCCTTTGCCCTTGTGCCATGTCCCTGCTGGCTGCTGTCCTATGGTACAGCTCTGCCCTTGGCCCCTGCAGCCAGCCATGCCCAATGCTGACCTGCCTCTGCCCAGTGTCAAAGGGCCAGCATTTGTGACCACAGGCAATACTCACAGAAAATCTGCCTGATGGTACCTGAGGGCCTCAGCACGGGTAAACCCAGAAGGAAAAACACAGAACTGGGGAGTCCTAGTCCCACTCTATGTGGTTTTGGAGGCACCATTGGTGTGCCTTCCTGAGAAGTTACTCCAAGAAGAAATATCTTGCAGTTTCTCATGGGAATGAAAACAAACTGCAATCTACAGTTAAACTCAGGTTTTTGTTTTCAAGCAAGTCATGTTTGTTATGCTGGATTGCAGCTATTTTTTAGAAATCTAACTATGCACTTGAGACCAGTTAAGTCTCCAGTAGGTTTCATTCCTAAATTTGCTTTTATTTTAATTCAGAATGTTGTTGGCTCGTTACACCAATTCCAAATTGACATATAGGCAGTGCCTTTCTTGAAGTTTAAGTGAAACCATCTGCCATTAGCCCTCTATTTACTTAACTGCAGCGGGTTGCAACATGGATCTTTGGATCCAAGTAACCGATAGAAAACAGCATAGCTGAGCCACTCTGCCCACCCTGAGCACAAGCCTTCTGTGTCAGCAGCATGCCTGCAGCACTGCAGCACAGCCCAGCAGGACTGCTGCTCTGTGCAGCACACAGGAGTGAGGACAGGCTGTGCCAGAGAGCCCCTTTCAGGAATGCAGTTCTCCCTGGGATTAGGTGAGGGACTCTCACAGCTTGCACTTGCTCTTGGTAGGAGCAGCTCTAAGTGTCTGTACAGGTGTGTACTCACCAGTGGCCTTAGCAGCAACACAGAGACCAAAAAGGCCTTTTTTCTTCTTAGGATCCCCGTGCAAAACAGTTGCCTATATGTGAAAGTTTTTCCATCATTCACTTTCTTTAAACTGGGGGTTGGTGTCTGCACTCTAGGCCAAAATAAAAGTGATGAGAAAGCCCCTGGTGAAATCTAAGGCTCATTTTCTTGGAATTAGCAGCTGTGACAGAGAGAGTTTTGAATTTTTTATAAATATTCTGGATAGGTCCTTAGTCTGATGAAGCCCAGTGGGGCTTGTCTTCAGTCTGCCCTTGAAGTAGCTGTTTGTGTGACCCTCAATAACCTGACCCTCCTTAACCTTCTTAAGGAGCCCTCTTATCTGAAGGGTTGCTTTTTGCCATGAAATCCAACAGCAAAATAATCTCCCAAAGGCTGAAATGGAATGGGGTACTGACTTCAGCAGAGTCCATGTTGTGTTGGCCAATTTCTGATTCATGAGCAGTTCCATCAGCTTTCCTTCTTGCCATCCATCATCACACTGATGTAACAGACTTCAAAAGTGTTATGAAATAATATCCGTTCATTAAAAAGGTGGAAAACAAATCTAGTGGTAAGGCTTTTTGATCAAAACTGGAGCGACTTCTGCCATCAAGGAGCATAATTATTTGCATGCAGCTGCAAAGAACCTCCCTTCAACTGACAGCCATGTGCAAGCAAGTCACAGATGTCCCAGGCGCTGGTAGCAAACTGTCTGGGAAAAATCTGTGAGGCAAACAGAACCCACACAGGCTGAGGAGGAAAATAAAAACAAAAGCTCTTTGGGAAGTGACAATGGTCTGTAAGTTCCCATGTCTTAGGGTTGAATAAATAAATTCTTCAACTTCCTCTGCCTTTCATGGTCAAGCAAACAAAAGATGCTGTTTCCTTTTTTCAGAGCAAGAAACAGAATTCGCAGTCAGTCATTGAGGAAGGTCTAAAAAATAACGCATATCTGACTGAACAGCAGCTGCCTTCCATGAAGGTTACTGCTTGACATTTTGGGAAGCCTCTTTCTTGCTTTGGATAGCTCCAGAGCAGTTTCCAGGAGGGTGATGGTCCCTGCTATCCATAGCTGTTGTCCCTCATTGTTCTCCCTGTGCCTAAAAGCCAAGTCATGGTGCCCATGGCTCCCTCTCACAGCTGCTGTCCTTGGCACCAGGCTGGGAAGCTCATGCCACTCTAACTCTGGTATGGAGGACACCTCTCTTGGCTGCACAAGCATGAGCTGTAGAGATGCTTCCCTCAGTGTTTCTGCTTTTTATCTGCATTTAACAGAAGGTGCTGAGAACTCAGCACAGCCTTACAAGCTGCTGTGTGTGACTAGAAGGCTCTGGAAGTTGTGTATGTGGGATTAGAACCTAGACGTGGGGTGAAAGAAGGGTGACTGCTAAGGTTTTTCAGGAAAGTCACTGGGAGTCCATCAAGTTCTCTAAAGAGGATGTAGGGAAATACATCTAAGAATGTCTCAAATGCTGTCATTCCAGTCATTTTGAAACTGCCATTCTTTTGCTTCTTGAGCTGCCAGTTGAGGAATAAAAGTCGTTTGATGAAGTCTGAGGAAGGAAGAGTCAGAGCCATGATTAGACCTCATTGCAGCAGCTGATTCCTGAGCCTGGGCTGAGACTGAGGGAGAGCCTGCAGTGTCCTATGTGCAGCCATGGGCCAGCACCATTACTGTGGTTCTCCTGTAATTAGGAGGATTTGCCAATGTCAGAGATGTACTTCTGCTCCCATGCTCATGTAAGGCTGTGCTGCAGAGGTCAGGATTGAAATGATGGCAGAATGTTCTTTAGCAAGGAATTTTAACAGCAGATTTTAGTAATCTTGTAAGATACTGCTATTCACATTTCTGTTCTCAAAGTCATGTAAAAGTGCAGTTTGTCAAAACAAAATACTCCTCAAACTTTCTTACATTTCTTTGAATCAGAATTGATCATTGCCTAGATTAAATCCTAAATAAAAGTTTTCAACTGCTTTTGTTACCTTTGAAATACTTTGCTCTCCCCAGCCATGTTTGTTAATATGTTGTCTTTGACAGAAAGGAGGAGATAAAATTATTTTAAAAAGTAAGAAAGAAATCATTCAAGAATCTGTGTGCAAAAGTAATGGAATCTGTGCCGCTTGAGTTCATGTTTATTTATTTAGACAGGAAACGAACAAGAAATGAAATCATGAAGCCTTATTCCCTAATGACTTTTCATAACAAGCTGTTTACCTAAATTACTAAATGAGTAATCTATTTTTATGCATTTGAAAGAACAGAAGGGTTATTTCAAGGGATCTTCAGTGCCTTTTGCCCCTTAATTAATACAGAAAAGAGTATCTCATAAGTTTTGCTGGGGCAGGCCAAGCCCCAGCATGCCTGGTGCTCCCTGTGCAGATGGCATTTTGATGGGAATGCGCTGTTTGCCAAGGGGGCAGAGAATTAGTCATAAATTAATTGAACTTCGTATTTAGTATTTCCAATGCCAGTGCCAAGTTGTTACAGCAGATTTTTTTTTTCCCATAGGAGTGACACACTTCTGTAAAATACACAGAGTATAATTAAAAAGAAGCCCGTGCCGTAGGCTGGCAGCACAGATGCCAGTGTGGAGTTGCAGAGTTGGTTTGAACTGAGCATGTGTGTGTCTCCTGGATGTTTGCCTCCCAGCCCTGCATGCTGGTGCTGCCCGTGGACGTGTGCTCTCCCAAGGTTCACAGAGAGCACTGTGCTGAGAGCTGTGCTGCAAAGTAAAGAGGGAACATCACCCCAGTCTGCCAGGTTACGGTTACCATCCTGGCTGTGTTGTTCTATGTGCAGCATGCTGTAATTCTAGCCTCCAGCCCAGCCAATCTGCCTTAATATGTCTTCAAATGTTGTAAATTCAAGATTATATAATTCCTCTTGGTGTGAAATTATAGGTGGCAAACAGTTTTATGTTTGTGATACATGGGCCAACTCTGGTAATTCTTTATTTCTACAGTGATCTGAAGCATAATTGCCCACAATGAGCTCACCCCGTAAAAACACAAAAAGCTGCAACAGAGCTTTTTAGAGGTAGAGGAGTTCTGTCTTGAGAACATCACTGGAGTAAACCTAGAGACTGGTGAAGACAGTCTGAGAGGCCTGTTGAAGTGTTTGGGTTAGACTCTAAGGAGACTCCTGCCAGCAGGGCTGGGAGGCTTTTCCCTGCTCCTCAGATCCTGGGTCTGTCCTCCAGGCTGCACTTCCCTCACCTCTTGATACAGCCCACCTCATCTCTGGTGCTTCCTGCTGTGCTTCTGGACATCTTATGGGCTTGGAAACTATTTGAAAAACACATCCTGAGTTCCTGAAGGACATTTTTGCTCATTCCCCATTTCATAAAGTAAATAGTCTCCCTCCATCCTGCCTGAGTCTGTAGCAGCTCTAGAGGAGCAGACTGTGCCATATCCCTGTCTAGCACAAACACCTGGGTGAATGTGGATGAAGAAATGACTGCCAGCCCAGCTGCCCCTCTCCATAGGAAAGGAGGCACCCCTGTATCAGAGTAGGACTCGCACATGGAAGCTGTAAATCTCCTGCTGCTGTAGCTGAGAGACAGAAATGTTTGCAAAGGCTTTGTCTCTATGAGCACGCTGCATTCACACAGGCTCTGCAGTGCTTTCATCAGTAACTCGCACAGGCATTGAGTCACAGAAGCTCATGTGCATGAGAGTGCTCGCCCCACACAGACAGAAGATGGTGTTAAAAATACACTTCTACAAGCAAGAGCTGATTGCAGTATCTAAATAAATGAGGTAACTTCATGTACTCAAGTTAGACAGGTGGAAAATTCAGCTCACTCTCTGGATACCGTCCGAGCTATAAAGACATTTCAGCTGTAAGGGAATACAGGCTCTCACTGGCCTGCAGTCTTAAATCAGTGACACACTTTAACACCAGGATACAAGTGATACTGGGTGATAGGCAAGGTCCATGTCAATGCAAACATGATGTTACCTCTTGAAAATAAAAATTAAGTGCAGTGGTTAAACTAATTTTATCAGTAAGTGCCTGCAACTTGAAATGCCACAGTTCAAAGGACGAGGCTAAATAAAATGTGAAAACATTAAAGGAAAAACTAGTGGGGTTAAAATGCTGACAAGATTGATTAAAGATTAAAAGCTCACTGCAAAAATCATTAAAAGAAGACAAAAAAACACGATGGGCTTAAGTAACGCATTAAAGTCAATCCATAGAAGTAAGAAGATACCTTTTAAACAATGGACATTGTAGCCAAATGAGAGAATAGGAAAAAAAAAGAGGATAATTTCTGGCAGACTAAATGTCAAACCATAAGAAGTTAAGCCAGAAAAAAATACTGAGCAACAGCATGCCTGAGGCATAAAAGAAATAGTAAAAATATTTTTGAGAAGAGGCCTGCCAGGGAGTCTCTAGTGCCTGTGGAGGACCAAGGTGTTAAGGAGTACTTAAAGTTTAAGTCAGCACTGCTGAAGGAAGGAGTAAAGTGTTCTTGTGCTGGTATTAACCACTGAGGCTGTATTAATATCAGACATATAAGGCAAACTTTTAAAAAATGGTTTCAACCTAAGTCTCGGTTTTGCACCAGTTGGCAGAATCTGTGAGAGTTGAGTGTGTCCTGGCACATGCAGCAGATTGGGAAGAGAGCACAGCTCCTGCAGAGGAAAGCCCTACCTTAGTGCTCCATTGGAGGCCCCAGAGGGAGAGTGGGTGAGGATAAGGGTGCTCCCTTCAGCACAGCAACATACTGAGTGTTCAGAAACCTTGTGAAAATATGGTTCTTTGAGACTGCTGAAAGGAAGCAAGCTTTTGTGAGACAAGAGGGAAGGCTCACTCACAGATTAGTGTCTCTAAAAGTTGGAAACAGACGGTCTCATTTTGCAGTGAAGGGGTTGTTTCCAGTAGATTCATACACAGGTCTGTGCTGGGGAGATGCCATCGCTCCCAGTCCCTGCTGCACTCAGAGGGAGCAGTGCCCTGGTCCTGGGACAAGCCCTCCAGCCCTAGTTCTTGAAAGAAGCCTTTACTGGAATGCCTTTCTAGGCTACTCTCCTGTGTGCAGTTTTATGTCTTGTAAAGTGGGTAGCTCTGGATTTGCAGGCAGTGTGGGAAGTTTGTTCATCCTTTTAGTGCCTCCCAAGTGAGCATGGGATGGTTCTGACTGAGAGCATTGCTCTTCCTCTAGCCTCTTTCCTTCACTCCCAAGAGTTTTCCGTGCAGCAAAACTCCTTACCCTTGTCTTTGTTTTCTCTTTGGGTTTTTGCCTCTTGTCATTAGCATTGTCACAGATGGTTAGATTTTAAATAGGATCATCCTGCAGCAATGCTACCCTGCCAACAACACACATATACACAGCCAGAGCTGTCAAAAATGTCTCTGTTTTTCTAAGAAATACTCCATCTGAGGGAGTTTTAAATCAAGTGCCTGCAAGGGTCAGCACTGGTGAGTGTGGTCTTCTCTTCCTGAAGTGACCATTGGCTCCCTCTCCAAAACAAGAGCAAGTCCAACACTGGGCCATCTCCTCAGTAGCTCATGTTCTTTCTCCTAGAGGAAGCGATGCAGCATGAAAGATTGAAAAGGGAGGTGGGCAATCCAGTGGGACATGGTCCCTGGGAAGAGCCAACTTTCCTTCCCTCTCCCTGAGACCTCCCTGTCTAGAGCAGGTACTGCAAAGCACCAGCTGGCACAGATTGGCCACTGACAGCATTGCTCACGGGTGCTGCTGGCCTCTTCCAGAAACCACACAGTGGTGTAAGCTAAGGGCAGGTGATGCTCCTCACCCACAGCAGTGCCAGCCTCGCTGGTGGCTCCATTATTTACTTCAGAGGCCACTGAGAGCTTGTTTCCTCTGGTTTTCTTGCTTATCTCTCCCTTGGATAACCCCTGACACCACTGCTCCAATGGATTGGGCATGAAGAGAGAGACCCTGTCTCCTGCTGTCATCTCATGGCTTGTCAGGGTGAGTTTGATGGTGTGGATGCAGTGTTTCTGTACTCCTAGAGATGCCTGGCTCACAGTTGGAGAGGAGGTAGGAGACCTGGAGGCTGAAATGCCAGGATCTCAGTCTGTGCCCGGGTCTGAGGACAGCTGAGTTCACAGAGGTGAGACCACTGCAACTGCTCTGTTTGGAAGTAGTTCCAAGTGGGAATTTGCTTTTAAAAAGGGAAGTTATTTGGGTCACACTATAACTTTCTCCCTTGCCTCAAACAATCCTCTCCAATAATCCAATCTGTAAATGTTTTAGCAATCCTGCTGCGTTGTTGCAGTGAGCGTATTTTTAGTCTGTAACACTGCTTCATTTATATACTTATTTGGTAGTGTATACCAGCCCTTCAGATGGAAACGTTGTCCAGATGTGCTGGGTAGGACAGTCAGAGCTTCTCAACGGAGATGAGATGGAAGATTGCTGCAGTGACAATGTTGAGAGAGCCCCGTGAATTATGTGTGGGGACAGCTGCAGCCCTTCAGCAGGCCAGTGCAGCAGAGTGCAGCTGGTGCCTTCAGCTCCTGAAGCTCATGCTTTCTGAGCCCTGCTACCCTAAACATAAGCTCTGGATTGGGCCAGGGCAGGTTACAATAAAAACTATTTGGATAATTAGGTGCTAAATCATTCCTAAAGCTAAACTTTATCATTGGCAGCTTGGCACAGCTCGCACAAAGCACCCAGGTGTTGGAGCACATTAGTGGCTCTTTGAAAGCTGCCCTGGTTTCTGCTGCTGTGGGAGATGGGCTGCAGAAGGGGCTCCAAGTGTAATTAGTGCTGACACAGACTGAAAACGTCCTCTTTAGAAGGAATTGTGGAAAGTACAGAGTGTGAGTAGCTGTTCAGCAAAGATGGCTTTAATAGAGTTGGTGGGTTTGGATCACCTTACACAGGGATGATTCACTGGCTCCTATTTTGACATCAGTTAAACTGGTTCCATGAATAGTAAAGTCACCTTCTGCTCCCCACCCCCCACACAAGGAGGGGATGATTCTCTCACCTTATTGACAAAGACAGATAGTTAAAGTAAGGATGGGGCGAGTGATTGCCCTCCCTGTACCTTAGCAGGAGTAAGGACATTTCCAGATCTGTGAGGCTGACAGCACCTTAAATGTGTGTTCAGTGAGCCCAGCAGATAGAGAGCCAGGCAGGTTCTGACCGTTTAAAGTCACCTACTCAGAAAGCAGCCAGTAGGTACAGGGGTTATCTGCTTCAAAGGCAGCTGGGGCCTTAGGAAAGGGCCTGGGGACTGAGGACCTCACTGAATGATAGAGTATTGGTCCCACTGAGTATTTTTTGTGGTACTACACTGCGATATTGCCCAGAGTAAAGTAAAATTCATAGTTCTGGTAGAATCAGGCTCTATAAATGTACGTATGGCGTGAGTGCACCTTCAGAAAGCTGTTAAGCTTTTCCATGGTGTTTGAAACAGTCCAGCAAGCTCAGGTGGCCTTTCAGGGGAGCTCTGTTTCATTTTCTCTGCAGACACCAGTTTTCACAGTGGACGTTTGCTGCAGCAAAGCTTTTTGGGGAAGATGTAAGTAGGAAAGGATAAATTATCAGAATTACATCTTCTTTAAGACAGATGTGTCCATAGGGCCAAACAGCCTGATGATATGGGTAAAGTTGAAGTCTGTGGAGACAGCTGACATCACCATTTGTTCTTACTCACTGCAGAACAAAAGTTTCATTGCCTGCCTTTCAAGCCCTCTGCCTGTCTTCTTCCTTTCTCTGAGAATCTCCCATAGAAGTGGGTGCTCAGTCTCACAGACATTTGAACAGCCAACTGATTGATGGATGTCAGTGCTACTGAGGGAAGAAGGAGGATTTTGGTTTTATGGCCTTTTCAGTAATACAGTCTTAAAAATCTAGTGTTTCAAATATGAAGACAATCTTCTATCATCCTCCTTACTCCTTGGGAGTAATTTGTAGCAGTAGTTAATGCCCTCAGCCCTGTTTGGTTTTGGTTTGTACTACAGACTTCAGCTTTCATCTGTGGGATCTTGCAACATTATTGTTTTTAGAGGGAGCGCAGCACTGGGAATTAGTTTTCTGTTTCCTAGAACAAGCTCGTGCTGGGAGTTTGGTACAGCCTGCAAGACTCTTTGGGAAAGTGCAGTCAGAGCTGCAACACTTGGCACAATTACCTTTGCTATTAATTTGAAATAGTCAGTCATCTGAAGCATGGCTTTTAAACCTGTTAACAAATAATTAACTGCAGCACAGGCTCTTGGCCCAGCAAGGATGGCTTCTTAAGCCTGAGTCTGCACTGTGTGAAAAACTGTATGTTCTGAACTTTAAAAAGGAGCAATAAATCTATTTATTGATCTATCTCTCTATTAATCTATTATTAATCTATCTCTCCTCTACAGGAGATCTGTTTTCATTTACATAATCCCACAAAACATCAGCCATGAGTAATTCAGGACAGTGAAGATCACTGTGTGTCAGTGTTGCTCTGGGCCCTTGGGCAGCCCTGTGTAACGCACGCTGGCAGTGCTGACCTTCCAGCCAGCACCTGAGCAGCAGGCAGCAGCCTGGGGCTGTCACTTCTGCTTCACCTGTGCCTCGCCTGGGAGGGCTGGTGGCTGCGTGCTCAGGCAGGACAGTGCAGGCTGGCCTGAGCACTGGATACACACACTGACCCCCCCAGGGATCGGCCGCAGGCAGCTGCTGAGCTCAGTGCTGGGCACAGCCCCTCTGGAAACCCACCCTCTTCCCCAGTGGTGCCTCCAGATGTTGGTACTGCACAGGAGGGGAAGGACAGAAAGCCCGACAAGGCTGTTTTTGAATGATCTGACACAGGAATCACCAGGCAAAATCGTTTGCTTCTTCTGGGAATCAGATCAGACCATGGAGTCCAGTGGAGAACCCACAACTCAAGCTGCTGCGTTTGGGGAAGGTGCTGACCACAGCTCTGGTCAGGAGCAGGGACTTGCAGCTCACAGAGGGGCAGGACCAGAGGGATCAGGAGTGAATGCAAGTGTCTGTGGAGCTCTGGTACCCAAGGGCTTGATAGGCAGCTGCTCCTCCAGCCTTTCCTTAAAAACTCTTCATCATGAAGATCCTCTCATCTCCCCAAGGTGCTTTCACCCAGGGTTTGTATTTCATTGTCATTAGAAACTTGGTCAAAGTTAAATATGTTTCTCTTGCAGTCGAGCTGTTGTTTCTAATCCTGTCATTCTGCTGGCTTATCCACAGTGATCCTCTGCAGTCCTCAAGGTTTTTCTGTAGTACTTCTGCCCAGCCCCATTTTTACTCATTTTCCAGCTCTGGCTGTGGTTGAAATGCATTCTGAAAATTTTGGACAGCTTCTCTCTTTTATCAAAACTGCAGTCTCATCCAATCTAGCCACTCCAATGTTGTTGGAATCTCTCCAGTTTAGCATCTTCCAGAAATCTTCTAAGTATGCTGTCTATTCCTCATCCAGATCATGAAGCAGTTTAATGGCATTGAGCTCAGGACAGAGCTGTGTGGAATCATTTTTCGCAATGACGATGAGCTAGTCTTCCCAAACAGGGGCTTTTGCCAGCTGTACTCAGCTCAGGTTTGCCTGTTGTTCTGCTGAGACCATCACATGGGCATTCACAGAGCATCAGCCCCTCCCTGGGCTGGGGTGGGTTGGGTGTCCCAGGGCTGCCACTGCTTTCAGACCCCTCCTTAGAATGAAGCTGGTCCAGGTGCCTGGCAGCAGCATCAAGCAGTAACTGTGGTCTTTGAGGAACGCCCCACCTCCTCTTCTGTGTCGGTTGGGAGCTAATGGTAATGAGAAAGGCTGCTGGAAATGCCTGTAGTGGGCATTGAGCCATTCCCACTGCTGCCCTCACCCCTGTGAGATCGAAGCCTTTGCAGAAGTTTTCTGCAGCAGTTCAGTGCCTTCACCCCAAGAAGGAAAGAATCAGATGCCAACTTCAAACCTGCCTTTAACTCCTGGGCTAACTCACAGGGCAGGATTTGAGTATTTTTTGTGAATGTCTGTGTGGGGGGGTGTGCATCCCCTGTGTGCCTGCTGGCCAGAGAAGCTCATCGTGGGAGTGATTCCTCCCAGCTCTTGCTGTTGTGGTGGAGTCAGAAGACACAGCCCCTCCTGCCATGGCGTAGCAGAGCTCTGGCTTACTTAATCCTGGCACACTGTTGGGAGGGAGCTGTGTCAGCACAGGAGGTTTGGGATCCCAGCCGGCCAGAATGGGCTGGGCTGGTTCCCCAGTGCCACCCACACAGCACAGCTCCCTGCCTTGCCTGGGCAGCCCTTGGGATTTCTGTTCTCCTCTGTCTTGTGCAATGCCCAGAACTTAATGATAGCCCTCTGTGCTGGCTGCGAATAGTCAGGGAAGCTCACTGCACTACCAAGATGTTTTCCTGGCCCTGGCCACCATCCCATCCCATCCCATCCCATCCCATCCCATCCCATCCCATCCCATCCCATCCCATCCCATCCCATCCCATC
>JAYDZK010000006.1:30476502-30489568 GCA_034509185.1 Euphonia xanthogaster | reverse complement strand
TGGGCCACCTCCTCTTCCCTGGATAGGAGAGCTGGGCGTGCCCTTCCAAAGGAGGACCTCCTTCCCCTGGGAAGGAAAATCAGAAGCAAGGATACAGCAAAGACAAAGGGGGTGCTTCTGGCCTGGGGATCGATCTACAATCCGCCATAAAAAACCAGCTTGAAACAAAACCCATCATTTACTCTTCAATTTGTACAAAATAACAATAATAACAATAAAAATAATAATAAAAGGTGCTGGTGGCCCCTGGCTTGCAGTGCCCCACTGTGGTGGGGAGGTCTCAGTAGGCAAAGATGACATGGTAGGTGACTTGGTGGCCATTGTCCCAGGCGTAGAGCAGGCGGTCCTTGGGGTTATAGTCTATCTGCGTGGTGTAGGCGTACTCGTTCTCAAAGAGCAGCCTGGGGATGATCTGCGTGTTGGTGTGCGTGTCAAAGGCATAGGAGATGTTGGCGTTCCTCTTGTTGTAGCTGTCGACCGCATACAGGACCCCACAGATGACAAAGCAGTTCCCATAGAAGTTCTTGCGCAGCCCCGTCTGCCACGTGGTCTCCTTCTGGGTGCTGAGGTCGGCCGCATTCAGCTTGCTCAGCACGATCACCTCCTGGTTGAAGCCCTCGTAGCTGATGGCTGGGTAGATGACCCACAGGCCGTTCTCATCCACGGCAAAGTCCACGTCAGAGTGGCCTCGCCACCGCCACGGGGTGGACTCCTCGTAGGCCACGTCGTGCAGCATGGCCCAGGCAGCCACGTAGCGCTGCTTCAGGTCGTACTTGATGATGTTGCGCGTGAAGGCCCGGTTGTAGTAGAAGGAACCGTTGTAGACAACGTGCCCTGTCCCAATCCAGCTGTACGGGAGCTTGTAGGAGTTGCTCCAGCGACCTGCAGGGCAGACACACTTGGCTGCTGAGACCTCCCTTTGCTGTGGGGTGAGTGGCTGTGCCAGCAGCACCCTCTGCCCACAGCTCTGCCTGCACTCCCTCCCTGGCCACCAGCCACAGCCAGATCTGTCCCATGCTCTGTACCCCACACACCAGGTGCCAGCACCCAAGAGTGGAAGGTCCCTAGGCAGATCATCCCCCCACCATGCAGCATCCCCAGGAACGAGGATACTACTTGGATCAGCTGAGTGGTGGCTAGCATGGTATCAGAGATGGTGCAAACCCACCTTGCTTGAAATTGTCAAGGTTCCTGAACTCCACCAGTGTGTTTCCATAGTAGTAATTGGTGACATAGATCCGCTCCTCCTGGGCCAGGGGGTCCTTCATCCAGGCTCCCTCATTGCGCCCATAGGTGTTCTGCGTGGTGGGCCCCGAGATGGTGGACAGCGTGTCTTTGCATCGCCCTGTGTGGGCAGGGAAAGGCTTGTGAGGCCAGAGGCAGGGTGGCCATGCTCTCCCTGAAGGCATCATCCCCTGCCAAGCCCCTTGCTCATCCAGAAGGTACCCCCTGCCACCTTGGCTCTGGTGCAGCCTTGTGAAGCCCAGCAGGACTGGCCAGACCCCACAAACATCTCCCCACAGCCCCAGCCATGTTCCTGTTCCAGCTGAGGCTGCTGACTGTCTGAGGTCCCGTCTCTTTTTGCTCTGCCCAGCCCAGCCCCGAAAGGTGGGAGGAAACTACAGTAGGTTCCAGAGTTAATAATTAAACCTGGCACCCCAGTGAAGTGCTGTCCTGCTGCCATCTCCATGACACCTCCCACCTGTGACCAAATCCAGGTGTGCTGTGCTTAGCAGAACGCATTGGGGGCATGAGCCAGTCCCCCCTCACAAAGCTGGATGGGCACAGCACCTGCAGACACTCACCAATGATGTTCCTGATGTCCTCCTCCTCCAGGCCCTCCTTTGGGGTGGCAGGGATGGCCGGGCTGACCGGCGTTGCAGGGGTGTTTGCCTGGACCCAAGCTCCTGGGCTGGACTCCATGTCACTCCAGCGTCCAGTGGGGGTGGCCACGAGCAAGTTCTCTGTTGCTGTGGCCACCACTGTGCTGGCCGTGCCTGCCGGGAGCTGTGGGGTCCCCTCCTCCGCCAACCCTGCCGGGGCAGTCACGGACTCCGGGGCGGGGATCAGCCAGCTCACGGCGTTGGGGTCTGGCGTGGCAGGGGACAGCGTCACCGTGGATGTTACAGCAGTGCCCACAGCTGGCAGGGTGCTGGGAGCTATGCCAGGGGTGGGCGGCCACCCCACTGGGGAGGGCTTTCTCATGGGCTCGCCTGCCCTGCTGCTGGGCCTCAGGAGCTGGTCCTCTATCAGCAGATCCACCGTGTTGTCCCCGCTGAACAGCTCATCCGCTGCCAAACACAGGCACAGGTGTCAGCCCTGCAGCCAGGGGAGCCAGGCCCCTCCAGCTGGCTCCTGGGCACTGCTGCAGGCTGGCTGGTACTAAATCCATCTGCATTCCCTCTCCATGTCCCCTCAGAGAACTGCAGAGGCTGACAGTGCCCATGTCAGGAGGTGAGCGAGGCCCCATCATGGTGACATCCACCACCTCAGGCCAGGCAGAGCGGGAGGTGATGGAGATCAATTCTGCCCTGCCACCTCTCAGAGATAGGGCAGGATGGAGACCCAGCTGCATTCCAAACCAGATCCCACTCACCTAACCCAGGATGCCAAAGCAGGAGCCTCAGCCAGGGCACGGGGATCACTGAGATTCCCCAGCCAGCACGGGCATCCTTTGCTCCTCATCTCCAGGAGCTCACAAACCCCCGCAGGGCAGGGCAGGGCTGGATGTCCTCGCTGCTGAGCCAGTCTGCACAGCGAAGGCACTCGCTCTTCTGCCCTGCCCGTGCTGCACGCCCTGCTGGACCATGAGGGCTCATTCCCTGATTCCCTGCTCCCAGCACGGCCAGGGCTGTGAGCCCTGAACTGCCTTCCACCACAGCAAACACTGCACAATCCTCCCGGGGTGCCATCGGGCAGGCAGGTTTGAAACACAAGGATATTTAATAAACTTCCATTCACTTCCGGAAAGGTGTTGATGCTGGGTGTTTTGAACCAAAGCAGTGAGCTATTTCCTTAGCTACCAGGGATTTTCCATGGAATAACAATGCTACACTGCCCCGCATGCACAGCTCAAAGGCTGCACAGCAGCGAGGTACCAGCTGTCCCACCTCCCCCTGCTGCTCCCACACACTTTGCCACCACATTCCCAGGGGATGAGGCACTGGCTTTGCTGCGGGACACAGCCACCATCCCACCATGGCTGCATACCCAACTCACGTTGCTCCTCGATGTCATTCTCTGACTCGGTGGACTGGGCTTTGTAGTAGGTGACCCCTCGGATAATGGTGGGCTTGGAAGGAGGCCGGCTCCTCACCCGCAGCTTCCTCTGCAAGAGCTGCTCAGGCTTCTTGTCCTCCAGAGAGAGCTGCAGCTCCGGAAGGGATTCCACAGAGTTGATCTGCTGGGAGATGGTTTCATCCTTCAGGAATCTTTCTTCATATTTTCCCTGGAAGAGACACAGGAGGTTGTTACCAGATAGGCTAGAAACGCCACATTTAGGTGAAAGGGCAGATCAGGCTGCACAGCCCCATACTGGGCAGAAGGATTTGAGCTCCCTCCCTCCTCAGGGTCTCCTTCAGTCCATTCTGCCATGGGAAACCCTTCAGGACACAGCAGGGTGGCAGACCAGCACTGCTCCTGCATATCCTTGGTGTCACCCTGCAGTTCTGGAACTCAGGGCTCCATAAGGCACACGCTGTGGGGTGCAGGGCAGGCAGGAGAAGTAGGGTCACTCCCTGGAATGCCAGGGGCTGGTTCCAGCAGCTGATCTGCAGAGTGTGCAATGTGCACTGAGCTTTCACAGGGCAGAGAGGCTGAAGGCACCTTCCAGCAGGACCAGGAAGCTCCTGAGGCAGGGACCAGGAACCCCCCCCAGCGCAAGGACCAGCTGCCACAGCTCAGGTCTGAAGGATTTCACCTCATTAAAGAAAATCGAAAAGCCAGCCTGAGGGTTGAAGCGGTGCCCATTTGGCTGACAAGATGGGCCCTGCTGCAATTAGCAGTGAGAAAAGGGGAATATTGGGAAATGAGGTCACTCGGGGTAATAAAAGCCCCATGCTCTGCTCCCCTGCCTGGCTGGGGCTGGCTCTACTCCAGCAGGCAGCAGCTGCTCAGCTCAGAGCGTGGGGAGCAGGGGAGTGGGGCTGGGAGCACAGCCGGACCCCCCCACCTGGGCACGGCTCTCCCTGGGGCAGGGAGCGCTGGCACAGCACAGTTGGTGCCATTTCCCCACCTGCTGACACACAGTGCACGTGTGGGAGCCCACCCCTGTCCCCAGGGGCTTGGGGAGCCCATCCCCACACAGGATCTGCAGAGCAGGGGTGGAGGGCAAGCGCAGGCTCTTGCCATCCTCAGCAGATGAGCACCCCTGCTTGAGCTGGAAATTATGCACTAACTGTTCCCCCCCTGCCAGACACCTCCTACTGCCCTGCAGAGGGACACTGGGGTGAGGGCAGGACAATCCAAGAGCTGGCCGGCAGGGATCAGAGGAGCATGGGCCATCCTACACAGTACCACTGAAGCAGCAAGAACTTCAGGACACCCTGGACAGACCTTTTCCCAAAACACCCCGCTCACATCTCTCTGGGGCTCCACAGAAACTGCTACCCCAGGCAAAGGATGTCCCCATGCTGGGCAGACCCATGAGGACCCCACAGTCTGGTGCTGGGTGCCAGAACCAGGGGGATGCCCAAGCCCCTGCCCAGAGCCCGCCAGGCACAGGGGCTGCTGGTGGAGGGGTAATTGCCTGGCTGGGAGGGAGAGGAGGCAGGCGACAGGCTGTCCCTCCACCGAGCCCCAAGCCCTGCTAATCAAAGGCTCTGTTTCCCAGCGCTTCCCAGCCGGCCCCGCAATGACATCACGTTTTCCAAGCAGCTCAGCCACCGCTGACCTCGAAAACCAACAACCCTGTGGGAAGGGGGGAGGCCGAGGGAGCAAGCTCTCTCTGCTTCCACCGACATCCCATCCCAGCAGCAGCTGCGCTGTGCCAAGACACACGGCTTGGAGTTGGAGGCACATAAACGGGAGGAGAAAATCACCCTAGGGCAGCAGACACGTCCAGAAGAACCCCAGGGCTGCATGAGCAGAGCAGTGACACCGAGCTGTACCTCTGAGTGAGCGTAGGCAGCCTCAGCATCCCGCTGCAGGGAGCTCTCGATGTCAGCCAGGCTGTTGGTGAGGAGCCTGGAGCAGTTTTCCCTGCCAGGGGGATCCTGCAGACCCTCCTCCCCGCTGGCTCCTGCCCGCTGGCCTTCCTGTGTCAAGTTCCTGGACATGCCCTAGGAAAGCAGGAGAGGACACTTTAATGACAAGGGATGTTCCGTGGCTCCCAAACCACAGCCCTGGAGCTCTGTGCTGCAATCCAGAACTCACAGCTGGGGAGTCTCCATGAGGCTAGGCACTTCAGCTGCTAAGAAGATGCCCATGACCCCACTGGGATCCAGGAACCCCATCCCTGGTGTACATATCCCAGATCCACTCTTTGCTGCAGGTTCCCATAGAGTGGGAGAGTGGCCTTGAGGCTCTTCAACCCCCACCCTCAGCCACATTTGCCAGCTCACAGAAGGAAGAGAAAAAGACAAGCGGAAACACCTTAAGTCAGCCTGGTGCCCTTTACCTGTGGCAGCAAGTTCATCTTGCATTTATTAATCCCACTTTCCTGGCCTGGCCACACAGTGCCTGCACTCAGGGACTGCTGCTCCCCAACACCCTCTGCTCCCACAGAATCTGAGAATCTGGGGACAGGACAAGAGCCAGTGACCCTCAGAGAGCTGTCCTGTGACAGGGACAGAGCTGGGGCTGGTTGCAACTCACCCAGCAGGCAAAACTCTTCACCCTTCTCAGTCCCCCAGCCACAGGCACACCCCGTTCCCAAGGGATTGTTGCAGTCTCTGCTCATCACTCCTTGGGCTTCTACACCTCAAACAGCAACTGCTTTGGATAGGTGGCACATGAGTTGAAGCACTTTAGCACAGACACTGGGGGTGGTTACCCTGATCCTTCATTTTCAATCTGTTCCATCATTAATTTCTCCTAAACCCCACTGTGACCTCCATCTGTGACCTCAAAATTGCCAGCTGTGAGCTGAAAACAAAGCAGAGGAGCTGCCTCACTAGAGAAGGCACTCCATGGACCAAGAATTGGGGGTTCCTTCCCTCTACCGACACCATTGGTCTAAAATACCTTGTACTGCAAAGAACTCATGAAACCTTCCAAGTTCTGCAAACAGAGGGTTAACCCCCAGCCCCCTCCACGGGCATCTGAATTCCCAGTCTGTACCCAAGAATCATGAGTTACCAGGACACTTTGAGGCTGAGTCCAATGGCACAGGGACTCTCCAGCAAGCGTTTTGCTGCAGTAAGCAGGTGAGCAGGGCATCTCATGATGCTCTCCCAGAAGCAGCACAGGAGCAGCTCTCGACACCACTCTCCTTTGGGGAGGATGACTGATTCCAACAGCCTTGTGCCCTTACTGCTTCTCCTGTGTAATGTTTGGCTTGTGACCTGCTCAGGGATGAAATCTGCCTCCCCTTGAGTGGAGAGGCAGCACCAAGGCCTGGCCTGTGATGCTGCTGAGGCTGCTCAGCTGCTGTGCAGAGCAGCAGCTGCCAAAAGCACACCTGCCTGGGAGGGCGATGCTCTGAAGCCATGCCAGGCTCCAGTTCAGCATCTCAGCTGTCCCTGCTGTCACAGCCCACGGGTGAAGGGCGTGATCCTCCTCCACATCCTCTCAACAGGAATTCCTGTGCTAAGCCAGCAGCAGGAGGCATTTCACACCTGCTGCCTGCATCAGCTCGGCTCTGCCCCAAGCACTGGGCAATCTCCTAACCAAGGCCTCTCCTGCCTTTCTCCATCCTGTCCAAGTGCCTGCAGGCAGCTTCAGCTGTTTTTACATGATCTTGCTGGGAAATTAGAGACCCCTGCGAATTCTCTGCTCCTACACCTCTACAACTCCATCCCAGGCCACACTCCTTCAGCCCTATGGAGCTTTCTGCCCATCTGTCTCCCTGTGACAGGCTGTGAGCGGAGTGACCAGGCTGCAAAGGTCACCCCATGCGCCCAGCGTGCCACCAGCACTGCTGGCTCTGAACCCCCTGCAGAAACTAACTGGTATGCAGGGCCACTTTGGTACTGGAGCAGAGTGCAGTGATAACCCCACTGAAACAATCCCTTGGCAAACCCAAGTAATGACTGAAGAACACACTAAACCACAGGAAGAGGGTGGGATTGCAAAGGGGAACATTGGTGCTTTGTTATTTTCAGACCTCAAAACCCCTTATGGGTCAATTTCCATGCTTGGAAACTCAAAGCCCCCCAGGCAAGCGTGCTCCCCTCAGCAGTCTCCTTCTTGACCCCAGGACGGAGCATGCCGTGCCTTCCCGAAACATTTTCCAAGTGGAATTTTGGCTTTATAAATCATCATCACCTCTCAGCTCTGGCTGGAGACAAACAGGGCTGCTGCACTCTGACAAGAATGTGGAATTACCGTCCCACATACAGACCACGGGAGAAAACTCCACTATTTAATCTGGCAACCTGTTGCTACACAGCCGAGCACAGCTTCAACTGCAAACCCTACGCTGTGCTAGCCAAAGAAATATTAAACTGTATGGAAGTAAAAATTATTTCACTGGAAGTCTGCTCTAAAATTAAATGGAAGGTTGAAGATTCTGCTCTAACACAGGCCAAGACGTAACTTGGTCCTTCAGGAATGTGGGCTCCTTGGCTCCCCGCAGTCCTGCTGAGTGTACCCCAGCACCAGCCTCAAACCTCTCGCCCCCACATCAAACAGCACAAAAGCTCCTGGTTGAGAGCAACCATCACACCAGCGCACAAGTAAAACTGAGAAGAGGAAAAACTTAACAGCAGGGCCTTCTGACCCAAAGGAGATGCTGCTCCTGCTGAGGCCACAGCTGGGATCCCACTCCCAAGTCTAAGTGCTGAGGGACTGCAAGAGCTGGAGAGGGTCAGGCAAGGCTGGTGTGGTGGGGATGCACTGAGCATCGCCTGTGATCTGGTCTGGTTCAGACATCTAAGTCTGGTCTGGTTTAGCTTCAGCCAAAGAGTTAATTAACATTTCTTCCCAGGCAACATGGCTCTGAATGCACCAAAGGTAGGAGGAACTTGGCTGGAGGCCAGTCCCACCAAGGGCAAGGACATTGAAAGAGAACAGGACTCACCTCCTCGAGCTTCTCCACCCGACCCACCAGCTTGGTCGTGACTGAGTGCAGCTTCAGAAGGTCTAAGCCATAAAAGGCACTTTCCAGCATCTCCATGATGGAGGAGAGCTGCAAGGCAAGGGGAGAACAGTCAGGCAGCAGCACTTGCTGTAACATACCCTCATGTAGCTTCTTCAGCCGAAAAGTCAAGTGCACTCCACCTGAGCGCAAGAATTTGCATTAAAAGGCAAGTTTTCCCTTACACAGCCCTGCTGCACTGCTGCCCTGGTCAGAGCACGGCATGCAGAGTGACATTCGCCACCTCCACAGAGCCTCAGGGCTTCAGGAGCACATTTTGGGTGCTGGGGATTAGTAGCAGAGCAAGGTAAAATGCTGCTCTCTTTGCCAGCTCTAGGCAGGCTCTCCCACAAGTCCAAAGGCTTAACTACTCCACCAGTGATGTGACTGCCAGCAAAAGAGGCAACAAGAAAAAGGCAGCTCAGTTTGAGATCAGACTCTGAGTTCATGCCATCCTGTGCTCTTTTTCCTGGAACAAGAAGAAACTTGTTAAAAAGTTTTAAAATACTCTCAAATTGCAAGAGTGAAGAAACAGGAGTTCGGTGCCAGCCTGGCAACAGTCGCCTTTCTGAAGAACAATTTTATCAGAGGGATGCTGCTCTCTCCTGCAGCCACCCATTTCACAGACACCCCGTATTTAAGTCACCCCTGTGCCTGTGTCCTGCCCAGCATCAGCCCTAGGTCACCCCTGGGGATCTGGACAGCAGAGCCCTTGTTCTGCATTTTGTCCAGTTTCTGGTGCTGCACCATAGAGGACAGTGCTGAGCATGGCATGGCTGGTGGGAAGGGCTCCTGGGCCACCTCCTCCTGGTCCCACATGTCCCCATGTGTCCCCCGCCACGTCCAGTGTGGTGCTGTAGACTCTACAACCCCGATGGCTGAGCAGGATTTTCAGTGCATAGGAATTACTACAGGGTGGTGACATTTTCTCCCAGCAGCTACAAACTGGTCAGCAGAGCTTCATAAACATGGGAGAATCACAGGCAGCACTGCTGGCAGCACTTGGAGCTTCCACCCCAGCCTCTGCAGCCTCCCTGTGGAGCTGAGAGCAAAGGAAAGATTTTTTTGGGCCAGATAAAACGACAGCATTAAGAGACAAGAGCTGTTTTATGGCTGTGCATCCACTTTCCACTGAGAGCTGGATGGAGACGACCGATACAATGCACACTGCCTGCCAGACAGCCACTGGAGACAACCACTTTCCCTCCAGGCTGGAGAATTTCCATCAGCGCACAAAGGTTGCAGACTGCATTAACCTCCTTCCAAATGATCCTGAGCACAGGCTCCTTGCACTGACTCTGCACCAAGACCCTCAAAACTCATGCTGTGCCTGCAGGCAGCATGCTGCCATTTCACAGAAATAGATCTGAGATAAAGCTACTCCCTGCCAACACCACGCTGACCTTCCCCCAAAGACCACACTGATGTTCGCATCAAGTCACTGCTTCCCTCCCTTCACCCACTGTGGACTTTGGCTCCCACTGGTCTGATGGTCCATGAATTCCCATTGGACCTTACTAAAGGCACAGATGGAACAGAAACCTTCAGCTGGGAAGCCCAGTGCAGGCATTCGACTGAGTTTGGTTGCCCTGGGCTGTGTTCCTGCTGCCTGGATTTCCCTCTCTTTCTCATCGTTCCCTCAGGGACTCATCCTCCAGCCCACCCAAAGGAGGGACCTTCCCACAGGTCTCCCACACATGGAGTACCCAGGGCTGCTGTGTCAGGTAAGTCTGGTAAAACACAACATACAAATGACCCTGTGCCCTTCCTGCTGCTGGACCGGGCGAGAGCAACGCTTGTTGGACCAAAGAGAGTGAAACCCTTTGGGGCTGCTACAGCTGTGGGGTTCGCTCACTGATGAGTTGTGGGGGCTGCTCCTCATAAGCAGCTTAAGAACTGGAGCTGTGTCCTCTCCTTCTTCCCAGCCTCTCCTACAAGAAGGAGCTGTTCCTAGTGATCCCGACCCCCGGAGGGGCTCTGTGCTTGGAGGGAAGGCAATCCTGTTGCCCAGCTCCCGGCCTGGACGCTGGCAGCACAGAAAAGCCCTGGGTGTGTGTGTTTGGATGAACCTTGTGCAACACCTGGCCGCCAGCCCTTGCGAAAGGAGCGGGGGCCGGGGCCAGTTCCTAGAGGACAGCCTTTCACACCCCAGCTGGCTGCGAGCAGCGCCCGCTGGGAAGCGCTGCCGGAGCCAAGGGACGGCCAGGCAGTTCTGCTCTCCTGGAGGAGGATGAGGAGGGAGCTGGGAGCTGCTGGTGCAAGAGCTCTGCCTGCTTCCCGGCAAGGGACCACAGGAGTGGCTCTGTCGCCTCGGGGGCGCCCCCTCCCCTAACCGCAGAGAGCTCACAACTCTCATCTAAGGCCACGTGGGACCTCCTGGCTTTTCCCCAGACGAGGAACCATCAAACAACTCCAGACTGGGACGCCTCCTCCCCTGGAATGATGGATTGTCTGCCTGTGCCTGTTTATCTTCCCTAGCTGCAGGGGAGCTTGGACAAGAAGCTGCTAACTGTCTGCAGTCAGGCAAGATGAAACACATCCTCAAGCTCCAAATTAATTAGAACAAGCCCATTGTGGTGGCCTCAATGGCAGCTACCCCACGGCACCTTCCACGCCACCCCCCCTTCCCACCAGAGAGGGATTTAGGGGCACCAGTGCCACCAGCACCCAACCTGCCACTCCAGGGACTCGCCAGGACTGGACCAAGCCAATGGCACGTTCTGCTGCCCTGCACTGGAAGCAAACTGGAAAACCCAGCAGGGTCTGCTGTCAGCTGCTACACCAGCAAAAGGAAGCATCCAGTAAAAGTCAGGAGTACTTAAAAACAAGCACTGTCACTTTTGGAAAAGAGGAATATATTACTAGAGAGATAAAATAGTAAATAGTAGAGAAGTGTCAGCATTTAAAACAACAAATCCATCCTGCCATCAGCCAGCTGTGCATCACACCCTCACGCTGACGCATCAGCAGCTTTCAGCCCATGGAAGCCAAATCAGCTTTTTTGCATGGGTCCTTGGGAGTCCCTGTCTGCAACAGAAAAAAGACCTGGCAGCTGCTGAGGGGAGCAGAGCTGTCCTCCAGGGACATTTGGAGCTGGACAGAGGGCAGGGAGCAGCCCAGTCCCTACTGGGCTCTCAGCACAGAAAGCCACAGTGGACCCCAGGCAGCACAGGATTAATCAAGTGAATCAGCAACAATCCACTGCAGCTGCTCAACTCAAACCCTTAAGCTGAGCTTGATTTCTATACCAAACATGCAGATATAAATATAACTAGGAGATGGTTTAAGAGAAATGTTCAGAAATAGAACTTTTTTCAGAAAAAGCTCTGTAAAAAAAAAAAAGGCTTCATAAGATGACCTTGTCCCCAAAGAGTCAGGAGCTGAAGCTGCTCTCCTACCTTCAGGTCGCTACTTTCTGCCTCCCGCAGCTTCTTCAGCCTGAAGTCGCCCTCGCAAGGGTTGAGAGCTGAGGGGGGGGCCACGCAGGCACACTTGCAGCTGGGTCCTGACGTGATGGTTTCCACCGTGTAAAAATCCTCAGCTCTGAAGGCGCCCTCGTTAATCCTTTGGCAGGCGCCACGGCCCAGGGGTCTGACCAGGCATTTGCAGCGGCAGTCGGAGCCCTCGGACACCGCCTTCACCTTGTCGTAGTCACCTAGCAGCTGAGCACAGGTCACCAGCAGTGAGAAACCTCCCGTCCTCTGCCTGCACGCCCAGGGACAAGCACAGCCTAGAGCTCAAGGTCCAAACAAGGACACTCTGGATACCCTGGGGCTCAAGGAAACTGGCCAGCTCTTCCAGAATCTGCCAAGCCAAGGAGCTTTCTAGAGAGTGCAGAGCTGATCACTACCTACAAGGGGAATAAAAACTGGCTTCTTCCAACAGCATATTTTTTATTGCACTGCCGCTTTGAATTTTAAATACAAGAATTTTTAATTTTTCTGCTTTCTTTTAATGCTCTGTGTGCAAAAGACCCAATAAGCCACCTGCTACCCAGAGCAAGACTGTTATACACAGGCCAACAGGGCAAGGGTACATTGGAAGAGTGACTGAAAGCCACCCTATAAGCAGTGTAACCTGGTGGTGAAGCAGTACTTCTGATTAGCTCTATACAATGCCAGGAATTTCCTTTACGGAGATTTGCAGACAGCGCTTCTGGAAGCCCAAGCACAAAAATAACTTTGGCGGTACATTTGCAATAGTCTCTGCGTTAGCCATTTCCGAGGGCAGATAATAGCACACTGCCTGATCAGCCAAATCTAACAGAAACCTCCACCGCATCCCACTGGCAGGCAAAGAGCCGGATCCCTCCCCTCGGCACACAAAGGGGCCCCACCAATTCTCCTCTCAAGGAGTTTCCCTTTTTCTGAGTCTCCCCGGAGAAATGATAGGATGGAGTCTGTGAAGTGCTCCCTGATGGGCTTCAGTGATTTCACTGTGCCCTCCGTGATGAACTTCCTCCGGCGCACATCATCACTGAGCTCCACCGAGAATGTACACTCAGCAGCACCCTGGATGTGCGCAGCATCACCCAGCACCACCGACAGCGTGCACCCAGCATCACTCAGAGTGTGCACAGTATTACCCAGCAGTGCCGAGAAGTCTACGCTCAGGAGCACCCAGCTCTGTCGAGCTCCTACAGCACGCAGCACCAGCCAGCGCCCCGCAGGGCGCGCCCAGCCCCGCCCGGCAGCGCCCAGCCCCGCGCCGAGGCGCCGCAGCCCCCGCGGTACCTGCGAGAGGATGTTCTCCTGGTTGTCCGCCTCGTCCTGCAGCGGCTCGGCGGAGGGCCCGGCCGTGCCGGCGGGCTGGGTCCCTGCCCGGCAGCCG
>JAYDZK010000006.1:30465543-30476448 GCA_034509185.1 Euphonia xanthogaster | reverse complement strand
ACGCTCTTCCGATCTGGGCCAGGGCCGGCGCGGAGCCGCCGCTGCTCGCTCAGGTGCGGAGCGGGGGGCCGGGGGACCCGCCCCTGGCTCCCGCCCCGCTCCTCCTCCTTCCCTCCCTCCCGCTCCGACCTCCCACCCTCCGCTCCTCCCTCTGTTCCTCTCCCGGTCCTTTCCCTTTCGGCGGCGGGAGGAGCCCCGGGCGCGCCCGAGCCCCTGGCGGCGCCTCCAACCTGCGGCGGGGGCTCCCCACGGCCCCAGCCCGCTGCTCGGGCTCCGCGGGGCACTCGGGCATCACCCGCCCGGAGCAGGCTGCGGGGAGCCCCGGCACTGCTCTGGGGAGCCGCCACCCACCTCCCCAAAGGGTCTGCGCTGCCGGTCGGCACTCGGCGAACATGAGCATCCCATCCCTGCCGTGTGCCAGGGAGCTGGGGTGGACGGAGAGCCATCCTTACGGCCTGTTTGGCCCTTTTTCCAGCTCCAGAAACAGCCTGGCTCTCACCCTCCATCCTTTGGGCGGCAGGGAAGTGGTCCCGATGGCACGGCACGGCACACCGCAGCTCTCAGTCGCACTGCCCGCACTGGGGTCACACAAGCAGCGTGTTCCAAGAAAGGCTCCCAGCCATGAGTGTGGACCTCTGTGTGCTCACTGAAATTCAGGCTGACGCCGTCGGGAAGCAGCTGTGCTCTGGCAGTCCTGCATCCTTGTGCACCTCCTGCCAAAAGGAAATGTTCTGGACTCGCTGTTCCCAGGGAGCGCAGGCACAGCATCTTGTGCTGCGGAGGGCTCTGCACTGCTGTGACAATGGCTGGGCCTCACCGACACAGAAGGGAACCCGAGGTGCCCTTACAAACACACCAACCCAGGCCAGCACAGCACCAGGTATGGCACACACTCACATTTCCTCCCAACGTGCCCACAGGTTGCGGGCAGAAGTCACACACACAGCAAGTGGCAAGAGAGGCCATGTAAGCTCTAGCTGAAGCAAGGCTGTGCACAAGCCAAGCGCCCCCGGTCCCTAATGCACACGTGTTCCAAAACCACCCCAAACCTGGTGCCTGCAGCCCTGGGACCAGGCAGCCTCCTTAGGGGGACTCCAGCTCCTCCATTCCACCCCTCTCTCCCACGGTAGCTCCACAGGGATGGAGCTGCCAGACACAAAGAAAACATCTCATGTGAGAGAGGAAGCGGCTGTGGCAAGGGGATGGCGGACGATGCTGACCTCAGGATTCGTGTGGGATGGCACTGTGCCTCCCTTTCCTCTGGCCTCCCTGGGAAGGGAAGCCTGTGGAGAAGGGGGCAGGGCCGTGTGGGTCCCTGCAGCAGGGCTGAGCAGAACAGGGCAGGATGGGAAGCAACATTGAGGCTGGGAGAAGGACAGTCAGCCTTTGGCAACTGGAGAGCAGTGGGAGGCAAAGGCATCTCTAAAAGCCTCCCCCGACCAGCCTCTCTCAAGGATAATTGGTCCCTTGAGCACAGGCTCCTTCACTTCTGTTTCCATGGCTCAACTTCCCTGAGGACAGCTACCCCATCTGTCAGCACAGGCTGTCCTGAGGCTGCCAGGTCAGCGCTTCGGGAGTCCCCAGCCCGTGCCCAGCTGGCCCAGAGCACCAGACCCCCGTGCAGTCATGGCACTGCCAGGGCTGGCAGTGACACCAGCCCAAAGAGCTGCCACAACAAACAGCACCTAAAACTGTGGAGGCCTCTTCCTAATGATCACTTTCAAAGGCTGGAAAAACATAAGGAAAACAAATCAACCAGAGTATTTCAAAACTAAAAGGAAGGATTTCACATGTTACTGACATACCTTGCTGATTTCTTTTCTTTCTAAGGGGAAGAAAGCATTTTTTATGGTGGTATTTACTTTGGGTTAAAGATAGGTTTAATCATGTCCTTTAGGGGCAAGGAGAGAAACTGACAGGCACTTTGGATTCAGAGCAATCATCTCTAGAGTCTGAATATTCCTCCTTCAAGAAAAAAAAACAAGACAAATCCACAGAATGCAGAGGACAGCAGAGCAAGAAGGTATGGTTCTGGCTTCTCTGTCTTGCTGATGGAGACTGGCCCAAACTTTGATGAGAGCAGGAGGCCCCAGTATTGCCATAGCTGATCCCATTCTATGTTATTGGGCTCGAGCAAAGCCAGGGCTGCCCAAGGATGCAGGTAGACAGTGCTCTTCAAAGTGTAACAAGAACAACCAGCAGGTCTGGGTAAAAGGGAATTTAAGTCTCAGGACAGGCAACGAGTATGTCTGTGCCTGGAGCTGTGAGTGCATAATCCTGGCCCCTGAAAGCATGTCCTTGGTGCCTCGCCTCTCTGTGCTTGTCTGGGCCCCTGCGAGGGGGCCCTGCAGCAGGGGGACACCGTGGGTCAGGCCAGGCCAGGGATGCAAGGACCGTTCCTTGTGATGCCAGGGTGTGCTGAGATCGGCAGGGCAGACGGATGGCACAGGTGGCACATCCTGCCCTTTGGGGACACCTGAGGCTGCCGGGTGCCCCGGGGACGGGCAGGTGCCCAGGGTGGGCCCCGCGGGATGCCGGAGCCGGGCCCCGCGGGATGCCGAAGCTGAACCCCGCGGGATGCCGGAGCTGGACCCCGCGGGATGCCGGAGCTGAACCCCGCGGGATGCCGGAGCCGGGCCCCGCGGGATGCCGGAGCCGGGTCCCGCGGGATGCCGAAGCTGAACCCCGCGGGATGCCGGAGCTCGGCCCCGCGGGATGCCGGAGCTGGGCCCCGCGGGATGCCGGAGCCGGGCCCCGCGGGATGCCGGAGCTCGGCCGCTCCGTCCCGCCCGTCCCGCTGGCGGGGGCGCAGCTCCCCCGCGCGGCACCTCCCGGCCCGGACAGCCGGGCGCTCGGGGCTGCGGCTCCTCACAGCTCCTGGCGATTAAAACGCTTACTGCCGCGGCCAGAGAGCCGTGCTGGCCTGCCCGCGACCCGCCGAGCTTCCTCCAGGCGGCACAAGCCCCAGTGCGCCCAGCCTTTCCTCGCAGGAGAGATGCTCCAGTATCTTCTCCGTGGCAGTGACCCCCACTGGAAGCTCTCCAGGGTTTCTCCTGCTCCCGGCCAGCGCCGCACTGCATGCGGCACTCCAGGTGTGGCCCATGCAGCCCTGAGTAGAGGGGAAGGATCCTCCCTGTGCCGGCTATCAGCCCTCAGCTAATGCACCCAGGACACCATTCACCTTCTTCCCTGCCAAGGTGTGTTCCTGGCTCCTGCCCAGCCTGTTCCCCGCCAGCACCCTCAGGCTTTCTCTGCCAAGCTCCCTTCCAGCTGGGTGGCTCAGCACATACTGGTATGGGGGCTGTTCCTGCCCCTAGCAGGACTCTGCCCTTCTCTGTGTTGAGCTGCATAAGGTCCCTGTCACCCCATTTTCCCCAGCCTGTCTCTGCAGGGCAGACCAAGCCTCTGGCTTGCCAGGCACTTCTGCCAGTCTGAAAGGACACATGTCAGAAAACTTAGGGTCAAAACATGAAAGATCCCTAGCACCACAAGGATGGGACACATCATCTTCCTTCTTATCTGGCCCAGAGGTGAGCAAGGTGAGCTACAGGCTGTGGTTGATCCTTGCATGCTCCTGGTATGTGCTGGAGCTCTTCCCAGAATCTGTGGCCTCAGCTCATACGGCTTTTGGTGCCATGGCCTTGGGTGTCAGCACCACATGCTGCTGAGAGAGACCAAAGCCTCAGGAGGCAGATGGTGTTTGTATTCCCACGCTGGATTCTGCAAGGCACTGTGCCTACCAGAGGTCACAGATAGAAAGAGACTGGTGGAATGTGTCCCCACGTTCCTGGGCTGCCAGCAGCAGCCAAGGGCTCCTGAAGGCAACGCTTCTGCAGCTGCCAAGGAGATGGGTGAAGGTGTGAAGTGAGAGGTGGACTCAGCAGCTGCACTCACCTAACACAGCTTGTGCTTGGGGTGGCAGGAGCCCACAGAGCCGGGCAGGGGCCACAGCGATCAGTAGCAGCGCCTCGTGCAGCAGCTCCACCACACAGGTTTGCACAGGTGCCCAGGCTGAGGAAAGCTCCCTCCCATGTCCCTCCACTGAAGGAGGAAATGCATCCCATGGAGGGAATTAACCTGGCAGGAAAACTCGTGATGTGACCCTGAGCTGCAGAGCAATTTGAGAGGTTTCCCTGCTGACCTCAGCAGTGAGATTTCTGTTTATGTCTGTGAGTCAAATGATACCTGGGTGAGCAGGCACATGCTCCTGAAAACATTCTGGGCGGGAGCCACAACTGCCCCAAGCCTGGCCCTTCAGCATTCCTCTGTCAGAGCACCTGCACAGGGGGAGGAGGCCTGTCCAAGCCAGAACAAAAACTGTATTTTAAAATATGTCCTAAAAGCATTTATAACAGAACTTTCCAAACACAGTTTTTGAAACCAGGAGCAGGCCAGGTGAGTTGCGCTGTGTCAGGTGGGTTAGCTGGCTGGGAGGAGCCCCAGGCTTCCTAGGCAGGTCTGTTCCATCCATAAGAGCTTATGGGAGTAGCTTAAGACTGGGTTTAGGAAAGCTTGCACTAAGCTGAGCTGCACAGGTACTGATTACAAAGCTCATTACAGATTACTGCAGTGTGAGCAAAGTGGGGCTTCATACAAGTTCTGCCTTATAATGATATTATTCTGAAATTCCTGGCTTCCTGTTCCTATTCACCAAACAGTGGCAAGATGCCAGGGCCTGACATTTTCCCATTGGTGTCAAAGACTTTTGGGATTCACCTGGGCTTTCCTATGCATCAAGGGATTCTGTCCCTTGCCAGCACTGGTACCTACAGAGTACCATGGAAACCCCTGCTCCATGGCTACCCCATGCATGGCACAGCCAGGAAAACAGCTCTGGCTATTAGTCCTGGTCTGAACAGCACAGGAGATGACAAAGAAATCCAGCGGGTAAATATAAGGGTGTGTCCATACCTCTGACCCCCAGCTCATACCCAGCACCTTCAGGGATGCAGCTGTTCCATCCAGCCTCTCTGAGATGCCAGCTGATTGTAACCATCCCCACTTTACACTGTAATTAACCCTGGCCCCTGTGATCAGGGCAAGGTTCTGCCCTACTGCGTTTCAAAATACCAATCTCCTGGAGTACACACATCCATTCCATCAGGCACATGCCCTCTCTGCCGCGTGAGGCTGTGCAAGACAGGCCCTGGCCTTTGAGGCCACTCAGCCAACGTCAGTGCCCGACCTCAGAGCATACTTCCAGCACACCCACACACTGCCAGGCTGCTCCATCACTTTGGGAAGGATCAGCACGTCCTCCTGCCCCTCTCTGTCTGCACATCCCACCCTTCAGCAGGAGGCTGTGACAGGAAGGGCGTGCAGAGTGTGCACTGCTGGCAGGTGCCATGCCCAGGCACTGCACGCGTGTGCCCTCGCTGCCCTTGGCACTGTGGCTGCACCAGCGGGCGCTGGCACCTGACAGTGACAACAAGCAGCCCCCGAGTTACCAACAAGCCCTGGGTTACCATGCTGCTGCAGGACAGCAATCTCTCCCCACAGCCCTACTGGAGCACCCTGCCCTGCCCACCCCACACACCTTCCCCCTCCCCTGGAAGCCCTCCACGTTTCCCTGTCTCCTTGCTGGCCTCAGAGCAGCCCTGCCAAGACAGGGCAGGGGACAAGAAGGGCCCTCAAGGGGAAGCAGGGGCTTGCAGTAGCTGTAGAACTGCTCAGGGACAAAGCAAGGAAGCAAAACCTTCTGTTCCAGTCTCTCAGACAGAAAACCCCCTTAGAAATTTCTGGGGAAACCTCCAACTTGGACAAAAGTGAGGCTCCGAGGACTGGTTGGCTTCAGTTCTTTTGGCTCCAGGGAAACCAGCCTGGCTGACCCACATGACTCCCAGCTGTGCTGGTACCCACCTTGGGATGTCCCCCTTGTTACTACCCTGCTCTGCTCTCTCCTGAGCTGAACCATGCACCTGAGAGGTCAGGGGACTGTACAGGGAGACCTGGGCAGAGCCTGCACACCCCAGCCAGCCCCTGCAGAGGCTGCTGGAGGTCAACATTCAGCGCTACTGGCAAAGTGAGCATGGGCCAGGTCCAGGACAGCCTGTCCTGCTCCAAGCAGCGCTTCTGAGGTGTTCAGGCCACCATGGTTGGACCCACGACTCACACAGCAGTGCTCTGATAAACATTGGGAAAGCTCCCCTTTGTCCTGCAGCAATCAAATCCCTGATGAACACCTCGCTGAGGGAGGCAGGGCAGGGGAAAAAGGTGGAGAGAAAACAGGGATTAGCAAGGCCTGATAAAAACATGACCTCTCTCTGAAAGCAGCCTGTCACAAGGAACAGTACTGACAGGTCCCTCGGGAATGAATGAGCTCAGCTCCTCAGGCAGGGAGCTGCCAGCATCAGCCTGACCAGGAGCATTCAGGGAAGGTGATTGATTGAGTGGGATGTGCTGGGACAGGTTTCTCCAGCAGTCACCACATACCAGCAGCACCTGCCACTGAGGTGCCCTGGGCAGCACATCCGGGGATGGCACCAGTGCCAGCGTCACCAACCCTGCCCAGCATCACCTGTGGGTCCTGTTTGCGTCCAGAGGAGGATGGGGAAGGGCCTGGAGGTAAAGCCATGTGAGGAGCAGGGAGGTCACTTGCTTGATCAGCCTGGAGGAGACTGAGGGGAGACCTCATAGCAGTCTACAGCTTCCTCACAAGGGGAAGCACCAATCTCTTCTCTCTGGTGACCAGCAACAGAACCTGAGGGAACAGCAAGAAGCTGTGTCCAGCAAGGCTTGGGTTGGATATTAGGAGAAGGTCCTTCACCCAGAGAGTGGTTGGGGATTGGAACAGGCTCTCCAGGGAAGTGGTCATGCCTGCCAGAGTTTCAGAAGTGTTTGTGATGGCACATGGTGTGATTCTTGGGGTGTCCTGTGAAGGACCAGGAGTTGTGCTTTGATGAACCTTGAGGGTCCCTTCCAACTCTGATTCTGTGGAGCCTGTTCCGACATGCTCTGCTTGTCCTGGGATACCAACAGCAGATCACTCTGCCATGGTCAGTGCCCACACCTCACTGAAGGTCCTGTGGGCTTTTAGGGGCCCAAGAGGCATTGGAGAGGACACCTTCATAGCACCAGCTTCTACCCACACCAGCTCAGCTTCATGCTCCCCCTTCTCCCCTATATACTTGCCAGCTCTGCTGCTCTGCAGCCCAGCAGTGTTGTCCTTGGGTTTGGGAAAAGAGACGAGAGCAGAAGCTGGGCCCAGCTCCCAAACTGCACAGAGAATAACCGTGCCCATGGAGGAGCAGCATTTCCTGCAGGAGTGCCCTACCCTCATTGTCCCTCCTCATGAAACACCAGGAGCACCAGAAGGGCTTTGTTGGGGATGGAAATGCCAAAGGCCATCACCACGTGGCTGGGAGGAAGCCACTCATGCCCATGAAGCTGAGGTGGCTGCACCCAGCTAGAGCTGCCTGCTGGGCTGTCCTCCTGCTGCCTGATTCACTGGCCCCATGCCTGGGGTTCAGAAAGGCAGAGCTTCAGTCCCAGCAGAACTTCTGGTCCCCCTGCATATGGCAGAGGTGTCTCCAAAGCCCCTCTGCAGGACAGAGTATATGCCAGAGCACCCACCCCATGCAGAGCAGGGAGCTCAGTCATGGGTGTCCCCATGGCTGAGCACTTGGGTGCTACACTAACCCCACACACTGTCCCTCTTGGAGACAGCTCACCCTACAGCAGAATTCTGCGTAAGAGGACGGATCTCTTCCCCCAGGTGCCCAAGGCCAGCACATAAAACCCCTGGATACAGAACCCTCACATGGCATGAAAGGAGAGCAGGAGAATGGCTAGCACCATGTGGCCCTGCAGGGAACCAAGAAGCAAAGAGGCAGGTTATCAGTGCTTTGTCCATTCCTGCCCCAGGAGGGACATCCTTGACCAGGCACTGCCAAAGCCCATGTCACCACGGGCTGTAAGAAAACACCTGCAGATGTGAGCCACTGCCTGTGTACAGAGCCAGGCCCAAGCTGCCAACTGCTCCTGCCATTCCAACTTCTCTGACCTTGTTCCAGTGTTCCAGCCTAAACCTGAGGCAGCGTGCCTGCAATGGGCTCCTGTCCCTAACTTCACTGACCTTGCCCTCTGCCACTGCCTGGCAGCGAGCCCAGGGCCCAGAGGAGGAGCCATCCTCACAGCTGGCCTCCAGCCCTCCTGTGCTCTGACATTTCTGCTGTCACATGCACCTGAGTCGTGCCTCCCACAGTGTTCTGCCAGCTCCCATCCACAGAGCCCAGACCCAAGTGACAACACATTCCCCTCCAAACCTGACTGCTTATCATGAGCTGGGCTCAGCAGGAAAAGCATGAGTCAACCCAAGAGCTGCCCAAAACCAAGGAAGGCAAGAGCTGCTGAAAGGTATCCAAGGAATTCAAGGCAGGGATGAGATGCAGCCCTCCTGAGCCCCTAGCTGCGGCAGCTGCTGCCAGGCAGTGTGGAGAGGTAGAGTGAGGATCTGATCTGCTCTGCTCTGAGGTGTGTTAGTGGCCATCAATAAACCCCTGGCACCTGGAGGCCATGCTCCCACGTCCCAGGGCTCTACAGGCCAGCCAGGACAGAGCAGCACCCCCACAGCCTTCACACACTGCTGCTTGGAAGTGACTTACCCAAACCATCGCAGCCAGTTTGGCCTTTGCTGGCTCACCAAGAATGAGGCACCTTCTGCTCAGGTGACAAAGATGTGAAATATTGCTGCACCTGCCATGCGCTGCCCAGGGGGGTGCCAGCCACGGTGACTCATGGAGCTTCCAAGGGACACAACTCCCACTAATCCCAGCTGAGCTGACCAAAGCTTCTGTTGAGACAGGCAGAAACACAGAGAATGCCAGGTCTGGAGCTGTGCCTCCATGGTACACCATCTTTGTCTTTAGTAGCTTCTCCTTCACCAAAGAGGGTCCTACACACACATTCAGCATCTGTGCTGCCTTGCACAGCCTGAACCCAGGCTGAGTACCCAGCCACACTCCTGTTTGCTCTGCTTGAGGCAGCTTGAGGGGAGAAATGAATGCACAGTGAGCAGCTCAGCTGCTCTGCCTCAAGGTGAATGTCATCTGCCTGCCCTGTCGTCTCCCTTGCTAGCACTTTGGTTTGATACAAACCCTTGCATCTGCAGAGGGGTTCTGTCAGGGCAGCCTTTCCAGGCCCTCTCACTGAGCACTGGTGCCAAAAATGTTAATTACAGCATCACAGCCTCTCCAAGCTCTGCTCTGCACAGGAGCATCGACTGATGAGCTTAACAAGGAATTTACCATTCATTCTGATTCTTCTCATGAGTTGTTCCGGAACTCATCTGCCAGTTCCCTTTTTGATTTCTCCTCTGAGCACAGCTCTATTTTTCAAAGCAGGGCTGACAATCTTCTCTGACTCTAGAGGCAGTCTTGGCTCTACAATTTGCCCATTCTCAGCAAACCCCACCCAGACCCAGGTCCCTCTTGTCTCTTCCCTGCCAGACAGGGAGGTCATGCTGCTGCAACACTCTTAGAGGGGCTTCTGCTCCCTGTTTCTCAGCCAGCCCTTCAGAGCTATGTGTCTCCTCTCCCCACTCTGGGCAGCTCCCAAGACTTTCAACATCAAAGCTGCCATCCACTAAGCCTGGATCTTTCCAAACAGCCTGACTGTATTACATCCACCTGTATACAGGAACCCTATGCCAGCCCTTGCTCTCTTCCATTCCAGTCCCTTCCCTTCCTGGAGAGGCAAAGGTCACCCAGCCATGGGATTTCAGCTCTGACACACCAATCTCAAGCTTTCTCCTTCCTTGGCCAGGGCTCAGTTCCCACCCACCCTCCTGTTATCCATGCCCTACATAGCTGAAAGCCAGTTGAGCTGAAAAGCAATGGAGAGCTCAGGCTGTGCTCGGACCAAGGCAATGTGTTTGCTCACAAAGGTGAAAAACCAGCGGCTCAGGATGAGGCACAGCTGTGAGATATCAGATCACACAGCTGATTGTGCAGGGTTTCACAGAGCAACCGCAACGAGTTTTCACACTGAAGACCTGCCCTGGAGGTTCTCTGGAAAGCTGCATATGCAAGGATCACTAAGAGCAAGAGCCTGTGTTGTTAGCAGTGATTCATGGCTGCCACTGCCAGCTCTTCCTTGTCCCAGCTGGAATTTCTCACCAGCCTGCAACCCAGGGCCCTGTGCTCCAGGCAGGACCTGTTTCCATTGCACAGAGGAGTTGGGTGCAGCTGGAAGGGATTAAGCTCCATGCACAGGAATCTGCTGGCCAGGGATGGCCATCAGGGAGCCATCTTCCCCTGAGGACTGGCACATCCACAGCAATGGCCAGTTCCTCTCACAGCCAGCTGGGGTGGGCAGCCAAACCTTGGGAGCAGCCAACACCTGAGCCACCCTTTGGGAAGTCCCTGTTTCAGGGATCCAGGTCCTACCTGTGCTTTCAGGACAAAAGAAAAAATGTGGAAGGTGGTTATGGTTCCCACCCCCCAAAACAGTCCCATCCTTTGGCTGCAAAGACATTCAGCTTCTCAGCACATGGAGGAGAGGGGCAGAAAGTGAGGTTGAGCACAGCCAAGTCTTTTTCTACAGAAAGGCATAGACAGTGATGCCTGGGGTCACAAGAGCAGGCAGGAGCCCCTGTAGAGAAGCAGGGACCTGTGACAAGGGCTTCAGAACAGTGGAGCACCTCCTCCCACTGAAGAGCATTCCTCTGCAGACACCTGGGCTGGCTGCCTGCAGGAATCCGTTTGGTTTCTGAGCCTTATGTTAGTCCAGCTTGCTCTGGACTCCAGGCCAAACAGACTCGCATGGACTCAGTGAAAGACGAGAAGCGCTCTGTGCCCCATGGGGACGAGTGTCCCTTTTATCAGCTTGGGACAGGACACTGCTGGGGGCAGCGACCACCCAGGCAGCAAAGAGGGCGTCCCCCACCTGCAGTGGGGTTTTCTTCCC
>JAYDZK010000006.1:30433649-30444899 GCA_034509185.1 Euphonia xanthogaster | reverse complement strand
AATTTTCCTTTCTTTTTTTTTTTTTTTTTTTTTCCCCAAAAAACACCTATGTGGTTGCTTCCCCCCCCCCATTCCCAGCTGGGAAACTGTATCTAGTCGCAACTAACTCAGCTGCAACTGGGAATTTCAGCTGCATTGCCCAGAGGCACATGCAAGAGGCTCCTGCATTTGATGATGGCCATTTCCCCACCAACATTAAAATCTTAATTTCCTTCTGCATTCCAAACAAATATCCAGGGATATTTTTCCCCACTATTCTTTCAGGCTGAGTAAACTCTTTAAGCATCAGGATACCACATGCTCTAATGTCCTGCAGGGAATGCATTTACATTTAGCCTAGTATAGGGAAATCATCCCCACGTAGCCACTGGGAAGTGCTCATGGCTCCTCAGGGGTGTGGGGCTCCTCAGGGGTGTGGGGCTGGGCGACAGTGTGGGGACAGTGACTCAGGCCATGAGGCTGAGGGCTAAGGGACACACGGTCAAGCACAGGGGCAGTACTGGCAGCCCAGCTGGAAATCAGTTTTGTGCCACCAGCCCTGCAAAAGGGATGGCTTTGCAACGCTTTGACTGAAAATGTTCGCTGAAATTTTTCAATCGCTGGAAAGTTTTAGTGTAGACAGTTTCTGGAGCTCCTCCCTGGCATCGCCTGGGCTTTGAGTTTCCCTTGGCTGCTGCTTTTTTGATGTTTTCCCTTATTTCCCTCCTTCCTTATTCCACTGAAATAACCAAGGGAAATAACTGGGGGAATAAACTAAATTTGCTTTTGCTAAGAGACAGCCCCCACTCGAGCCATGGTCCCTCTTGCCATCAGCCCATTCCAAGTGAGGTCCCCAGCTGGGCGAGGTCCCCAGCTTGCTTCCCAGGTGGGCACTGCCACCTTTGCTTCATCAGGAGGATGCATCATGCATGGGGAGAGGGCTAGATGGCAGCAGCCTGCACCCCTTGTGCACACCAGGTCCTGGACACAAGTCTGCAAGGACTTCTAGGGCTCCTGTTGCAGAGCCTCAGTCCTCACACGGGGCTGGGGCTGCCGTCCTGCTGGGTGAGACAGGTCAAGGCCACTCAGGGAATGTCCCTGAGTGATGACAGGCAGGCTGTGAGCCCAGCCCAAGGATGTTCGGGTAACAGGGTTCAGGATCCCTGCCCAAGCTGGCACTACAGCCCCCAGCATGCCGTGCTGCCGGCAGCCTTGGCGGGAGCACAGTGCAGCATGCCGGGACCTGTAGTCCTCCTTCTTTCCAAAAATGCCATTTTAGACTTTTTCTGGGCTGGATGCAGCCCCATTTCCTGCAGCAGCAAGCGCCTCCCCAGCCACGGGCTCGCTGCTCAGACCGGGGCATTGCAGCTCCCCGGGGTGCGAGGAGCAGCCCGCACATCCCCATGGCTCCAGCTGCCCTGGCGAGACCTGGCATGGCCGGGGGCCTGGGGACACCGTCCTGCCAGGAGCACGGCCGGGGGCCTGGGGACACTGTCCTGCGGGTGCTGCATCCTGCGAGTGCTCCCTGGCAGCCAGAAGCGCCCAGCCCTGCTCCCGCCGCCAGCAGGGCTCCGCAGCATTGCCCCAGTGCCACCCAGGGCTGCCAGCCACGAGTGGGCTCCCAGCACCAGCACGGGGGCACGATGCTCACGAGCACCAGGGCAGTGGCCTTGTGCTCCCCTTCCCAGTGTGACCTGGTGCCTGGCTAGGGGACCCTGGGGACAGCAGGGCCTCCCTGCCTGACCAGCACTGCCGCCAGCTCTGCCAACAGACACACGGGCGGGAGCTGAGGAGGGACACCAGGAAACGCCGGCCTGGCACGAGGCACGCGGGGCACCGCTGGCACTGTGGGGTCAGCTGGCAAAAAGGGGCCAATTGTCCCCCCCACCCCGAGTCAGGACAGTGCCCTGCTGCTGCCCCAGACCCTTCCCGGGCAGAGCTGCACCCCAGCCCCTGTGCCTGGGCTCGCCGCCGAGCACGCCTGAGCCGTGTCCCCCCACAGAGCCAGGCCAGGAGGGTCACACGCTCCCCACACGGCCAGAGGGACCCAGAGGGACTCACCCGAGTGCGGCAGGGCGGAGGGCGGGCGGGCTCCGCGCCCCTCGCCCGGGCCGGGGGAGCCAGGTGAGGAGCGAACTTCCCCGGGCTGATGCAAGATGCCTCTGGGAGCTCGCTCGCATTCTGCGGATTCCTGGGAGCCGGCCAGAAATCCCACAATCCTACATCTCGCACATTTGGTTTCAATTAGGGAGCGGAGAAGGGGAGCCAGTCAGCGATCCGTGCTGGCGTTTCGGCAGAGGTTATTTTCCTCGGCCCGAGGGAATGTGCGCAGGGCTATAATTTACAGCAAAACCCATTCATAGCGCGAGAGAAAAAAATAAAAACGTCCCTGTGGCCAGCAAGGGAACTTAAAGCAATAGGCAACATTTCACTTTCCTGTGCCCGCCCCGTGGCTGTGGCATGGCACACACGTCCAGGACCCTCCTCCTGCACTGGGGGGCTGGGTAGGACACCCCCAAAACGTGGGTGATGGGGACACTCCACAAGACCCCAGAGCTGGCCCAGAGGGTCCCACATGGGCTACCCCTCTCCGGGCCCCTGGGGGAATGATTTGGGACTCCTGCACAGGCACACGTGTCCAGGACAGCAGCCAAGGGACCAGCCTGGCTCAGGGCACGGGCTCGGGGCTCCAGCTCCCCGAGCTCCACGCAGAGCTGGCGGCTCGACATCATTTCCAGGCACTGGCCTGGCACTGTGGCCACCGGCTACACAACAAGGCAGGGAGAAAACAATACTACTACTACTAATACTAATGGGCTCACATTAATTTTCGTGCAACATCAAAAACCACAATTAAGGAACTTTTTCAAAAAAATTTTAGACTGTTTTGGCTGTGTTGAATTCCATGCTTATATTATGGGAAGGAAATAGCACCCCTGGCAGCAGGCCACCAACTCCCTAAAAAGCTTTCCTGCCCAATGAGACACCCCAAAGCCCCAGGGCTGTAGCCTTGCTCCTAAACCTCTTTGGCAGCATGAAGTTTCCAGACAAACCAAATGAATCACAGGCAGGGGAAGTCACGCACCGCTCCCAGCAGACACGGGTGCTCCTTGTCGCTGCCATCAGAGAGGGGCTGCAGTACCAGCTGAGCCGGCACTGCCCAGGGCGACAGAGGCAGGGCACAGCTTCCCCCGGGCTGGCAGGGGGCAGATCTGAGCAGTGCCCCATGTGCTGCCCCAGATCAGCTGGCAGGGAGAAGCACAGGCTGCCCTACGTGCACACTGGGACAAACACCCGCCAGCTCTGCTCCACTCCCCTCCTGCTACCTGGAAGTGCTGCTCAAATAACTTGGCAGCAGCCAGCACCCTGGCATTCTGTCCCAGGACCTAATGCAAAGGTGGTGGTCTGCAAAGCCCAAAAGCCAAAGGCTCAGCCACGCACAGCCCAGCCAGCCTGTGGTGCGCCAGGAGGAGACAGCACCAGCCAGGACCCCCCACACTGCCCTGGTGGCCCAGGCACAGTGCCTGGGGAACCAAGTGCTTGGCTGAGCCTGGGATGCCCAGCAGCCACCTTTGCAGCTGGGGGGCACGTTGTGACTGCCCCCAGAGGGAGTGGTTTAGGTCCCATTCCCAGGTCTGCAAGGGAAAATCCCCCCCCAGGTAGCCACGGGGCAGTGAGAGGCTGTGGCCACATCAGGATCAGGAGAAGAACTGGCCAAGCTCTACATCCTTCTTCCCAAACAGGAGTGGAGGCAGCACGGCTGCTCCACCCCAGGCAATCAGGACACCACACTCCTCAGCAGTGGGCTCATGCAGGAGCCAGAGCCCCTACAGGAAAAGCAGAGGGCACATGGTAGTGGTGGAGGGCTCAGTGCCAGGCTGATTTCACCCTGAGCACTCCAGCAGTACCACACACCTACCTGTTCCTACCTGCTCAAGGCTTGCCACTGTTTGCAGAAATATAAGAGGAGGGTACAACTTTCTGCTTCCTCCAGGGACACCCCACATGAGCACTGCAGGCTAGAGGCCCTGTCTGCAGCCACCCCTGCTGCACTGAACAGAGCACTTGGCATGATGCAGTTGGCTCTCTACTCCATGAGCCTCTTGGTGCAAAGTCATTGTCACTCAAACACCACCAGAAGACAAACAGGAGTAACTCAGAGTTTAATTGGGTGCTTCCAGTTGTGCAATATATAAAGGATAACTAAAAGGGAGGACATGGGCAATGGCAAGGACCCTATTAAAAAAAAAAAGTCATGTAGATTTAAGAAAAATAAAAATTCTAGATTAAACTCAGCCCCATATCATAAAAATCCCCCCTCTGCATGTACAATGACTATTACTATACACATGTTTAAAAATAAATGCCCACAGCCTGGAGTGCAAAGGGCAGCACCACAGCTGTGCTTTGTGGCAGGGGAATCTGCAGTGTTTGGTTTTTAAATTAAAATATAAATAGAAGCATACAACATGCCAAGAACCGAGTGGGTCAAATCCTCCTCTGCACAGGGCCAGAGGAAGCAGGAGCAGTCCCTGTGAGGCCCAGCTATCAACCTTGCTGTGCCCCAGTTCCTGGTGGGATGGGCAGCCCTGCCTGGGCACCAGGCTGCCACTACACCCCGTTCTTCACCAGCTCGTGGATCCCGTCCTCGTCAATGATCAGAGGCGTGCGGAACTCTCGGTCCTTCACCAGCTTCTCCAGGCCCTGCAGGGATGAGAGTGGCTCCTTAGGAACACAGCACACATCACCTGCCTGCTGAGCTGCCTCTGCTCTCCTCCCGTGCTGGCAGCCTGGGGGCACCGCCCCAGAAAGCTCCCCAGTGAGTTACAGCGTGGGGGCACTGCCCCAGAAAGCTCCCCAGTGAGTTACAGCCTGGGGGCACCGCCCCAGAAAGCTCCCCAGTGAGTGACAGCCTGGGGGCACTGCCCCAGAAAGCTCCCCAGTGAGTGACAGTCGCTTGTGGGGCTCATCCCTCACAGGTGTGCCCTGCCAGCCCGGCCCAGCCGCAAGGGCCCCGTGCTCTGCTGAGCCGGTACTCACTTCTCCTCCATAGGAGACAAGGGGAGAAATTTCACACTGGATTGGCAGGTCGTTTGCATCCTTCAAGCTGCAGAGAAAAAACAAACAGTCAGGAGAGTCAGGTACAGCCCAGGGGGAACACAGATAGGGCCCAACATCTGCCGAAGCCAGGCGGAGGCTCAGGGGCAGTCTGGGCCCACACAGGCCCCACCAGCACAGAGCTGCCCTGGGTTAGTTAAGCCTTGCGTGCTCTCCACAGAAGTGCCAGCTAAAGTTTAGATACCACCAGCAACTGAAAGGGAAAAGAGCTTTAGATGGGGCTTTCATGATGCCTTTCCACGTGTGTAACTACAGCAGTGCCTGTGCCCCCAGCCCCGCGATTTTTGATGCTGCATGGAAATGAGTCACCCATTCCTCCTCCTCCTGCAGCCCTGGGGTGATGTGAGATACACTCATGGAGCACCTTCCCATAAAGCAAGAGGTCTTTAGCTTTCAGCCCTCTCTTGCTTAAAGCACAACCTGAGGACTCAGGGTAAGCCCTTCTGCTCACTTAGAAACACTCCTGCAGCACTGTCTGCTCCTCCTGCCTTTGCCTGTTAGATCAACTATCTTGGCTCCTCTCTTCTGCCTGTGAGATGGCGCTGGTGAGCAAAATGCCAAAACCACACCAGTGCTGCCCACTGCAGCAGTACTGCTGGGCAGGGGCCTGTGTGGGGTCCCTGACCCTGCTCCTGCTGCCGCCAGCCTTCGTAGGACATGCTTGGATGATCCCTGGATCCAGCTAGCATGTAAATCTGGGGGTGCAGCTCTGTGGACCCAACAAGCAGCCATGGCAACATCACCCCAGGGTGCCCCTTCCCAGCCAGTGGCCACAGCAGCCAGGCAGGCATGGCAGAATGCCATCTGTGACAATGCTCCCTTCACCCAGGTCAAAGCTCCTTCCTCTGCCACGCACTCACTCAGCCCCCTCCTGTCCCAGGTGTCAGTAAAAAAAACTCACCCATCCCAACCCACACTGGTATTTACCTTGAATGTTAGATTCAAGACAGTAGTTTTAAAAAAAATTGATATTAACTGGTAATGAAGGGTAAATGTGGGACAAGGTGCAGCCTTTCTCTTGCATGTTAACTAGTGTGATGGCTTAGTCATAAGCCTGAAAACACCTGCAGTTTGGAATTAAAACAGAGATAAAACAGCTGTATTCCACCAGGAAGTACCTGAAGATAAAGCTTCTGAAAGAGGGGAAGCGAACAAGACTGCTTACTCTGTGAGTCATTTACACTCACCAGCTCCAAGTCCCAGCACGTCTGTGCCTACAGAACATATCAGAAGAATTAAAACTTCCCTGTGTATTCCTGAAAACTTTCAAGCACTGAGCAAGGGGCTTCCCCTGGTGTCACCCTCTGGATCTTCCAAACTCAAGAGCTGGAGTCACACAAAGCCCAGCTGGCTGCTGCGCTCAGATTCACAAGTGCTACATCAAAGCCGGCCTGACGTTTGCTTCATGTTTTTAATCCTGCTTCGCTCTGCCTGGACGCCTGGCGGACATCGGGGGATGGCAGCCATCCCCAGCTCTGGGACTGGCCGGGACCAGTCCCTGCCGTGCTGTGACAAATGGGAGTGGCATCAAAGGACGTGGCAGGGTTGTTTGCCAAGAGCGCCCTGCCTGCGGGGTGCCCTTTCGGGGCTGCGTGCAGTCAGCACCAGGCTGCTGCCATCCTGCATCTGTACGAACAGCATGAGCCCCATCCAGTGATCCCTGCGGAAAGGAGCCCAGCAGGGATCGGAGCTGCCTGCCCCGCCACCATGAGAAGCAGCACCCCCTGTCCCCAGGGGTGACATGCCCCAGCGGCCACATGCGCCCCCCGCCCCGTTAGCCTGGCACGCCGCTCCGCCTGCAGCCCGTTAGTCCCTAAGCACAGCCCCGCCACCAGGCACCTGGCACACGGATAGTTACTTGTCATTGACATCTGCTGGGCTGGCAGCTGACCTTCCGTTTGTGATGCTACATGGGAACAAACAAGGGTTAGCAAGGGGGGAAAACCAGAGCAAAATGAGTCCGGGGTCTACTGATCCCTAAGGAGGGTGGCCGGAGGTCTCATGGTTGAGGGATGTGTTGATGCCAGCCTGGCTGCTGCAAGGACCTGTTGCCGTGCTCTGTCTTTAGGGAGCCACCTCCCTCCCGCAGAGGCAACCTTGGCTGTGCAATGGAGGCTGGCAGGATTCAGTTCCTGTTGCCACCACACAGCTCACACCCAGCTCTGCTCCACAGATCACCCAGGAGAGGGGACCCCATAGCTGGCTGCTTCTGTGACACTGTTATCAGTGCTGGGATTGCCTTGTGCTTAATATCCAGCCCAAAAAGGAGCAGAAGTGACAAGAGAAGCAACTCACCGAGGGATGGCAGGGATGCGTGTGCCATTTTCATCCACGAAGTGACCCCCTGCATTGAGAACCCAGCAGTGGTGCAGGGACATCAAGGCATGTCGGGCTGTGGTGGGGTTGTCCTTGCCATTCTGGCTGTCTGCGTTCTTCAGGGGAGAGAACTCATCCTCACGCAGCACCTCATACACCACAAACTTCCTGGGGGAACACAGCATGGGAGGGTCAAGTTTGGAAACTGTGGCTGCTTCCCCTGCCAGGGTGGCTGAGCTGGGCCCACAGCCCTCCCCCAGCCCACACCCACAGGGCTGTTTTCACTGCCGTGCAGGAGGGAGGGGAGGGCCTGGCCTGTAGGGTCAGCAGATGTTCCTCTGGCACAGGAGCAGGGCTCAGCCCAGCAAGAGGCATGCAACACCCACACCTCCAGCTGCCATCCTATCCCGATCCCGGGGCATCGCCGGTGGGCACACCCTGGCAACAACCACAGAGGCTCTCAGAGCCAGCAGCCAGCCGGGACCCCACAGAGACCAAAGGACATACTTGGAAAACTGGAAGATGTCGAAGACAAACTTCTCCATCTTAATCCCATTGGGCTTCTCAGGTTGGACTAGCTGCCCTGTAGTGATGTCCACATGTGGGATCTTCTTCTCAGCCACGTGGTGCTGCAGCTGTGGTTCGTAAGTGCTGCAACAGGCCAAGAGAGAGATGTCACTTTTCCGAGCAAGCCACATCCCCATCTCAGACACGGCTGCAGCAGGATGGTTGCCCTGCTCTTACCCTGGCTGCCCCAAGGCATGGGCTGCTCATCCCCACAGGAGCCAGGAGACAGCCCCACATGCCTGCACTCTGGAAGCAGCATCCAGATATGGCCCAGAGAACCCTTATCTCAAGGAAGGGGTTGTGCAGACAGGTGGGGGTCATCCCAGCTCTGCAGGGACCTCATCCCAGCATGCCTGGAGCTCAATCAGCAGCAAGCAAGGCACAGCCAGCTCTGCTCGGCAGCAGCACTTCAGTGCCAGCACTCCAGCAGGCCCTTACTTGACCACATCTCTCAGGAAGGCAGTGGTGAAGTAGTGATTGGCGATGTTGCCCGCATTGAAGAGCAGCCGCCCGTCAGGGCCGCGCTGCTGGGCAGTGCCCAGGGAGATCTCGCTGTACTCCACCACCTGGTACACGCCGTCCACCCGGCACACCACACCCACCGGCTCCGTGGGGTTGGTCTTCTCCACCACCTGCCCAAGGGAAGCACTGTCAGGGAAAGGCACCCAAAGCCCCACGCTTCCAACACGCTCCCTCAGAAACAGCGGGCCCTGTTTAGAAAGGCTTCTTCCTCTGCTGGGATGGTGCAGGGATGGGGATGCAGGAGCCCTCCCCTCCCAGGTGCTTCTGGCAGTGGGGATTAGAGGAGGCTGCGATGGCAGGGCTGGGTGACAGGTGTCAGACACACCCAGAGGGCACAGCAGGATATGGCACCAAGCTAACATGCAGCTGGCAGCAAGCACAGATATTTTTAGCCAGCTTGCTGTTCATAACTAGAAGGCTGCTGGCTCAGCAGAGCCATCCCCCTGACCTTCCTCTCCTCCTTGCACCTCACACACCTCCATCTGGGTTATGAGATACCCCAGCAAATCCCTACCCAGTGCTGCATGCAGGGGCGCAGGGCTTTCTCCTTTCTGCATGCTAAGGTTTATTTCCTCTTTCTTTCAGGCAGGCCAGGAGGAGAAACTGCCTTCCCTTTCTCAGCTTACCCTCTGAAAGCTGCAAGACCAGTAAGTCCTTTCACCTGTTTGCCAGAGCCAAGCCAAATGCAAACAAAACCTTTGGCCGTCAAGCCAATCTTTAAGTAAAGCCCTAAGTGTGCCACGTTTTATCCACATGACATGGAGCTGGGTTCAGTGTCAGCTGCACGCAGCTGTACCCTGGTCTGGTGTCCAGGATGTCAGGCTGGGAACAGCTGGCAGCTTATGGCAAGGATTCTGACTGCCTGTGCTAGCCACAGCCACCCAGAGTAAAGCTGCCCAGCATCTGGGTGTGTGCCAGGCAGATACACAGGGCTCCCAAGCAGCCTCTTGACCCCAGGGGGACCTCCTTGGTGCCATATTCCTGTGCAAGGCAGAAGAGGAGTGCCAGGCACCCTCCAGGATGCCAGGGGCAGGCAGGACTGTGGCAGCATATGTTACTTCACCAGCGAGCTCCAGGTACTTAGCTATCCCTCCTGGTTGTGGCAATCCAGCAAATGAAGGGTAAAAAGTCAGGGAAGCCAGACAAAGAGCAGACCCCACCCAGCTCTGCAGAAGCAGTGCTTGCCTCCTCCCAAAACCATACCTTGGCCCCACAGTCTGCTCCCTTCTCCAAGCAGAACCCGATGAACCTGGGGTCAGCCACCTTCACCAGGATGTTGTCCACACAGTAGACATGGACACTGTGCACGCCCCTCCGCTCCATGTCATCCATGATGCCGTGTGAGCCCAGCGCCCGGTACAGGCCCCCGTTGCCATCTGCAGAGGGAACGCCTCACTGTCCGTCAGCCAGCCACGCTCATCCTCCTTCCCCACGGGCTGATGTGGAGGGTCATCAGCCCAGCCACACCCAACCCTGGTCCTCTCTGCCAGGGCAGACACAGACACCTCCCAGCCTGAGTCAGCCATGGGCCAGGTCACAGTGAAGACTGCAGTTCGAAAAGCTGCTCCTCAGCACCATGTCTCACCCCTGGCCACCAACCTGGTGCCATAGCAATCTTGCCCTTCTCCTCCAGCAGGATTTTCCCATCGAATCCCAGGGCAGGCAACATGCCCTGCTGGAAGAAGATGACATTCTCCTTCTTCAAGCCAAAATACCGATGTTTCTGGAAGAACTCCTTGGTGGACTCCATAGTGCGGCCACTTGTCATAATGTACCTGTTGCAGAGTAGAAGACACCCAATAAGCAGGGAGGAGAGGCAGGATCTCATGCCTCTCATCCCAAATGTGGGGAACACCCAGGACATGCTTTCCCCCCAACACTTAGAAGGATCTGACCTGCTGTGGTCCCACCCTTTTGCAAAGCCAATGAAGGCTTTCACCCTTCCTTGCAACATGTATCTCCAAAACCACACAACACTGTGCATGGGACACCCAGCTGCAGTGGCCAGCTCTTGCCTTGTCTACAATACACCTCAGCAGCTCATCTCCCCACCCCTTATGGCTGCTGTCCTGCACGGGGACATTGAAACCTTTCCCAAAGGGCCGTGGGACTGAGTCTGACAACGTGGGACCTGCCAGTGCCACCCTGAGCCTTGAACCACTCACTCTAAGGGGCCATGCCCATGGCAAAGCATTGACACCAAGAGGGGCCATGCCACTCCATGGTACTTGGGCAGCCAAGGGGCTCCACATCAACCCAGGGGCTGCGCAGGGGAACTGCACCAACCCAGGCTAATCTGGGGCTGCCAAAGGGAACTGCACCACCCCAGGCTAACCTCCGGCTGCCAAAGGGAACTGCACCACCCCAGAGGAGCGCGGGCTGCTGACACCCAGAGGCTATGCCAATCTACAGCACCCTGATCCACCAGTGCCAGCCGGACCCTGACGACACCACCCCACGAGCCGTCTCCCCCCGAGGCCGGGGCTCACCAGGGGATGTGGCAGGGAGTGCCGTGCTGCTCCTCCGCCATCTGCTGCAGCCGCCGCAGGCGCTGAGCCTGGAGGTGGAAGAGGGTCTTCCGGGAGGGCAGCCCCACGTCGCACATGCCCTTGGGGTAGGGGACGCCGAGGCGGGTGCCCTGCCCGCCGGCCAGCAGCAGAGCGGCCACGCGGCTCCCCGCGATCTCCGCCAGCCCTGGGGGAGCAGACACGCGTGGGGCCCTCCGCGCCGGCTCCGCGCCGCGCCGAG
>JAYDZK010000006.1:30422484-30433125 GCA_034509185.1 Euphonia xanthogaster | reverse complement strand
CGCGCCGCTGGCTGCCATGGCAACGCGCGCCACGTCAGCGCGCGGCCCCGGCGGGCGCGGGGGCGGCGAGAGGGGAGGGAAAAACCCCAAATCCAGCCCAAAATGCGCCGGCGAGGTCCCTGCGGAGGAGGAGGAGTCAGCCCGGCCAGGCCCGGGAGCCTCGAGGCGTCAGCAGCGATGACACACGTACCAGCGCTCCTGCCGTCATCGGGGTCGCGTGGTATCCCAGAATGACAGGATGCGCTGAGCTGGAAGGGACCCTCAGGGACATCGAGTCCAGCTCCCGGCCCTGCACAGGGCACCCCCGGGAGACACACCCTGCCCCAAACGCCTCTGGAGCTCTGTCAGGCTCGGTGCCGGACGGGCCGGTGTCAGAGCGGGCTGCAGCCAAAAAAATTGCTCACCCGCCGCCGCCTCCAGCGGCCCCGGCCGTTGTGCAACCCGCAGCTCCCCCGGGGACGTTCCGCGTTACCAGGCGGTTCGGCTGCGGACATCGTCATTCTGGGAACGCTCAGGCCAGCGCCAGGGTGGGACCTGTGGGGTGTGGGTAAGCGGGGCTGCCGCAGGAAGCCGAGCCCCGAATGCCCGGGAGGGGACACGGTGGGCTCCGGCCGGGCAGAGGCCACCCCGGCGAGTGGGGCTGGGGAAGAGTGCCCGGACACACTGTGGACAGCTAACTGGGAGTACAATTTAGAGAAATGTGAAGATTTTTATTAGTGTCTTAACAGGAGTTATAACAGTATGGAAATTACAGGGTAAATCACAGTTACTGCTCCCTGGATGGAATACAGCTGGCATGAATTGAAACAGATTCCAAGATGATTTCCCATACAGATACATGCTAAGGGGGATGGAGTGGAGTGGGGAAGCAGAGTGGAGACAGCACATCCAGGCTCTGTGGAAATCCCCACAGGGAGAAGGAACTCGATGGTACTTTGCTGGTAATACTTTGCATGTCCCCTGTCAACCACAGGAGAAAGGGGAAGATGTCCTGAGCCAACAGCTGTGGTGAAATTCCCCTCCTTAGATGAACTTGCTTTGTTAAAGCCTAATAATAATGTTAACAAGCCCCCTCCATCCCACGGTTCCCCGCTGCCAAGCTGCCACCACCCCTCAATGGAACTGGAAGGTGTTCTGACAGCCATGGTCTCCAAGCACAAATACCAACGCTGCCATGGCTGGGTCACAGTCCTGCCCCCCCCAGACCGAGGCCCTGCTGCTCGGTGACAGAGAATTGCTCAGCTGCACGACATTTCACTGTCCCACAAGAAGGGCACGCTGGACAACCACCTCGTACTGAAGCATGGTTTATTAATCACCTGTACCAAGCACACATCTGCTCAGCAATGGTGCGTGATGGGATACAACAATTGACATCTAACCCGAAGGGAGGCACGTGGTTACAGGATCCGGCACAGCAGCAGGAAGTGTACTGAACCCTCTGGAAAGAATCTGGCTACAACACGGTGCTCAGGCTACGTTGTTAGGAGGCTGAAGACCAGTGAGAATAAAATTAGGAATACAGCTAAAATTGGAGCTGACTTGTGCTTTGGCCAGTGATTTAAACACCAGTTACCCTACAACTAGGGTAGGACTAGGTGGGTCGGTGCTACACTGAGGATTATTGGGGGGGAGCAGCACAGACCAGGAAACCCAGCGAGCATCTGAGGGGAAAGCCTCAGCAATTGGGCACCTCAAGCAAGCAGTAATCTGGAGATGAGGAAAGCCAGACCCATCCCACACACAACAGGCGCCTTGGACTGAATCACCATGCACACTTCAGATACAATCTAGAGTTAAAGAACTCAAAGTTTTTAGCAGGGCTAAAACTTATGGTCACTGAGACAACAGAGCGAGCTTCATCTTGATAGAAAAAGTCTTTGAAGGCAGAGTGTGAGGAGTAACAATACAATGCTTCTAAACCTCCCTGTACCCCACAGCCTGCAGAAGGGTGGATCCAGTGACAGGACAGAGATCAGCCAGGAGGAATATAACAAAAAGCAGCTTTGGGTTTTTTTATCCAGCTCAGTGCTCAAGCCTAGTCAATGAACTTCTGGAGAAAAATGTCTGGTAGCCAGAGTTTGCATCATGAGGATTTATTTAGCCCCTGTTAAAGAAGCTGAACACAAAACCCCGGCTAATCTCTGGTGGAAGAGCCGCCATGCTGCAGGAATAGGCTGTAGCTCCTCTCTGAAGATCAATCCTGGCACAGCTCTATCTCTAATTGAAAGAATTCTGACTGAAAAAGTCGTGCTTGAAAGATGACAGAGCAGCCCACAGTCGTAGACAAATGATGTGAGAACTTTGAACACATTGAAGTTCCATACCTGCATCCCAGCATCTCCCTGTCCCAGTGTTGCTGTAGGTGACAGACCTCACACCCTGCACCCGGGGAGCTCCCTGTGGCCCCACCTGGGCTGGCATTCAGCAGAGCAGGAGCTCTGGGGTCTGTTCCTGCCAGCTCAATGCTGCTGCCATGGTGGCACTCAACACATGCATGTCTGGACCAAAGCGCTTTGACCCCTGGCTCAACCCGCAGGGACAGCAGTAATGCAGAGCTGAGGAGGTCATCCAAGACCCAACCATACTTCAAACACTGCTCTCCACACAGGAAAAACCTTCACCCAGTTACCATTCCATTCCTCCCAGACACATAAAGGTGCTTCACTCAAAGGACGGTTAAATTAAAAGCAATTAATCACACACCCCACCCATGCAAAGGCTGCTGAACAGCTATGTACACCAAAGCAGCATCATTCCCAGAAAAATCTGATCAGCAAATCACACCTTAAAACTCATTGTGGGATTTTATTTTTTTTCTTTTCCCTGGCAAGCCCACCATCCCAAAGGCAACAGAAGAATTCAGAGATTGGTCCTTTCTGAGGGAGTTTGGTAAGGGCCACAGTAGACAGCACTATACACCAGCACAGAGAGCAACTCAGACTCATGAAATGCTACAGACATTGGAACTCCTGACACACCATGCACAGGGCAAAAAATCAAGAGGAACTTTTTAAATGTAGGATTCCATCAAGTCCAGCATCATCAAGATGCAAACAGTAAACTGCAAGGTAATTCAGGTATTATTCCAGGGAAGGTGAGGGATGGTTCAGGCAGCTGTCCACAAGTATTTAGTCTAAGAAAAGAATTCAGGAGGGCTTTCCTCCTCACTACAACTGGGACCAAGACCACAAGCCAGAATACACTGGTGACTCTCTAAACAGGGCTGTTTCACACTGTGCCCATCAGGAGCAGAGTGCCCACCTTGGAGGGAGAGGCTCTGCTGGGTGCATGGGTTTGGAAATCCCTGGCAAACAGCCTCTGCCTGCCCCATGGCAGCAGCTGACTGAAGCCACGGGAGCAGAGCATGCTCTGGGGGGAAGCGATGCTGCTCACCACAGTGTCTTCCCCAAAGGCATGTGGCTGTTGTCCCTGACACTGTGAAAGACCTTCTCCTGGCCAGTCCAGTCTGATGACTGCTTAAGCCCTTTCCATACAGGATCTCAGATTGCCTCAAGCCCTTTTTGTAACCTTAGAAGGACCAAAAGTGTCAGTGCTTCTAATCTCCAAGTCTTAATGGGTTAATGCAAAACCAAAATGCACAACACAGAAAAGCCAAGCATGGGACCTACAACAGACAAATATTTGTTCTTATAAGACTCTCAAGGCAGGAATCCTGCTGTGACACAAAGAATACTGTGTGCTGTAGCACTCCTTTCCAAAAGTATCACCGAAAGACGCTTACATATCACAGATGATTTGGCATCAGAGCTAGGGAGCATCAGTGCCAGCACAGGGTATGTGCTACAAAGATGAATCCACACAGCAGGGTTTTCACATCTACTCAGGCTACAAAGTGCTTACAGGTTGTGTTGGGACTGAGGCTGGCACTGTTCTGACCAGGTCTCCGCCAACAGTCCCAGCCCACCCCAGGCATACAAGCAAGCTCAGGTCCCCACAGGCAGCATCATCCACACGTCACTGCCCAGCCCAGCATCAGCTGCATGGCTCTGCTCAGGTCACGAGGACAGGGCAACCCCACAGGCTCAGCAGATCCAATTTCATTGCCTCTCTCTGCTCTATGTCAGGAGAAGACTCAAAAGTCCTCCTTGTCTGGTTTAGAGAGGATGGTGTTTCTGCTTCTTTATTTATAACAGTATCAACAAAAACAGGCAAGCCTTCCTCCTCCTCCAACACCGGAGAAGAGGATTTGGTTACAAGAAAGCTCAACAAAGAAATCCTCTCCCCAGAGCCAAGCCCAGCGCTAAGGCCAAGACTTTGGTCTCACTTCAAATCACTGAGAAGCCCTTGCCAGGATCTGCTCGGCCTCCCGGGCTCCCCCTGTCCCCACTCCTGCCCCCGGGCAGAGCCACACCCCCTGTAAATGAGCAAGCACAGCACACACACGAGCACGGCTGAAAGCGGCCAGGCCTCCTCAGCACGTCACAAAGCAGCAATAAAGTTTCAAAGCCCATTCAAGTCCTTTGCACCTCTCCTTCACAGATGACTTGGAAGCAGGGCTAGGAAGCTCTTTTGCACATTCAACTGTAAAACACGTAAGGAAGAGGAGCAAGACAACTCTCCTGATTGTTGCTACTGCCTACAGCAAGTTTTGGTACAGATATCCTCTCTTATAGGCACTCAGTGGGTAAAACGTAGCCACAACAAACTTGCCATCAAAAATCTTTCCAGTCAGCATTTTTTGGGCAGCTTTGGAATCACCAGCATTTGCATATTCAACAAAGACCTGAAAGAGAGAGAGGAGAAGTAGGACTTCCAGTGCACCATGCCACTTGCCCCCTCCAACCTCTGCAATGGGGGAAACCATTCCTAAACAAATTTTTCCCCTCTATCCTTGGTTGAGCAGAGAGCACTGGAGCTAAGAGTTGAACCTCTAAACTGGGATTTCATCTCCTGCTCCTCCATTTAGTAAGGTGGGAGAAAGTATGCTGGTGGTTTATACCCTCAACAATTCCTCTCCCAGCCACTGGCTTCTCCTCTTCATTCCTTCCATTCTTGCTAAAGCTGGCTGGGCACCTCCCAGGTTAGGTAACCTTACATAACCAGGAAGGAACCTGTGCTGTCCTTCAAAACAGCCATTTATTTTTAGCACTGCCATCAGCCAGGAGATTTCCAGGCACTGAGCAGCAGTCCTGCAGCACATGGAGTGTACATAGGAACACACAGCTTCTTCTCCCCATTCACTTACTTGGCCTTTACCAGGATTCTCCTTTGGAATAAGCAAGGAAACCACTGGTCCGTATTTCTGACACTCCTCCCTTATGTCTTCCAGGATATCTGGGAAAGGAAAGAGCTCATTGTCTTTCACTTTGCAAACTGGGTGAGCCAAGAAACAAGCGAAGGTGAGATGAACACATCAAGAACACCTGGGTAACAAATATTCCTTCCCTCTCAATTTAAAATAAACAAGCACCAGGTGACACAGCAGAAACTGACACTGATTAATGGCCACGTAATGAGATGGAAGCGTCTGAACGGAGGCCCAGGAACACAGGCCCAGGAACACAGACCCGCAGGCAGTGAACCTCCAGCAGCAGGTTCCAGTAGCTGAAACATGGGGGATTTAGGAGTGCCTGCTATGGCACTTGGAGGAAGGGAACTAAAGGAGCTGGCACAATCTCTTCTTTGTGTGAGCAGAACTCAGCCTTTCAGCTCGTGTCCCCAGAGTGCTCCGGCTTGTGCTGCTCACGGGGATCTGACAGCACGCAGAAACACAAATCCCACGCCATGGGGTCACCACCATGCCTGCCATCCACCACGCTTTAGGAACTCCAGTGAGAAATTTTAGTTCTCTGCTGAGATCTTGGCTAAGTTCATTAGCAAATTTTTAAGGATCTGTGCTATTGGGCTTCTGAGTCCTGTACACATCCAGCAGATATGCCACAAACACATTGTGAATTCAGTGGGCATCTAACCAAAGAAGAAAATAATTTTCTTTTTTAATCTGGGATTCTTCAAGAATTCCCTACAAACTCTGCTTTCTCTCTCAATGTCAGTCTATTCTATTATCTGTTGGTGCAGTTGACCCCTTGTAACCAAAGCTCAGCTGGGCAGCTCTGTTTGCTGTTCTTGTGTCTATTAATTGGTCATCTGCTTGTTCTTACATCCCCAGAGCCACAGAAAACAAAGTCTGTAAGACAACATTGCTATATGGGGATTGCACCAACCTTCATATTCTTCTTCACACTGCAGGGAAGCATCACTTAGAACATTTAGCAGCCTCAGCACAGGTGTGGGGAGCATCACCAAGTCTTCAATATGGGGAGCTGTTTGACACCCAGAGAATTAAAGAAACAAAGTCAATGTCAAAGGGGCAAGCAAAGAGGAAGCTGACTCAATACACATTGTGATACTCAAGCATTTACTGCTCTCTCCAGTACAGCTTTGCTTCTCTCCACTATTAACTGCATTTATAGTCTGAATTCTCCATTTCCATCTTATCTTTACCTGTGCACTGAGAGATTCTTCCAAAGGGTTCAGTGCACTCTGCAATTATTCTGCTGCTAGCATCTGAAATTGCTTTTCAAATTAAAGCTAGAATTGTGTCTACTTAGCCCACTCTCAGAAACTGATGTGACCTCAAGAACTATGCTAGTTGAACAAACTACCCCATATATATATATGGAGATGTGAGGAGATCACAGGAATACTCTGCAACTGCTCCTCCTGTCACTGCTCCCAGACAAGCTGAAAACAGGCTGGCCAGCTTCCCTAATTCCAAATCTTCAGCTGTACTAAGGCACAGGCCTCAGATCTCCTTAGAATATCTTTTAGTTCTTCCCTGAACACCATATAAACCCTCCTCCCCTCAAAATCCAACTGCAATCCACTGTTTTGAAGGCCCCCATACTTAAGCTACTTAAACAATGCAATGCTGTAGAATCAGGCATGGCCACAAAGTGTGTGAGCAGTGATCCTTGAAGGACTTCACAGGAGAAGAAATAAAACCCTTTGGGTGCTGGACATGGGGCACTTGGCTCTAGAAAACAAGCAGCTCCAGGATGGCCTGGAGCAGGGCAGCACAGATGCCACTGTGGGAGAAGGCAACAGCCAAGGAGAAAAGGCTAATGACAAGCTATGAGAGTCACATAGCTTGTGAGAGGATAATCAGCCCTCCACCTATGAGAGGATAATCAGCCCTCTAGAAACCCAAAGCCTCAGGGACAGTGTCACTTCTGCAGGAAAAAAAGCTTGATTTCATGTTCCTGTACAGTAGTGACAGGCCATTAATGAATTTAAGATCTGGGCACCCAACTTGCAGTACTTGGAGAGTGTTGATGTGTTTGTTTTGGCAGCTACAGCAGCTGAACATAATAGCAGGACAGCTCTGCCACTTTACAGTGAGAGGGAGAGAAAAGGAAAATGGCTTCATTTCTCCAGTCTGAGCCTTCTGACCATGCCTGCAAAGTGAGCTGTTATTTTCTAGGAAATACTTTTCCGAGGTAAGCACACAATGCCTGTGAGGAAGCTGACATCCCTGCCAGGCAGAGTCAGATGTTGAGCTCACAGTGTAAGAAGAGATGCAAGGCAAGCACAGAAGCTGTAAATCTCCTGCCTGTCATGGAAGAGCCCTTAGGAAAAGCTGAGAGTGTGGAAGGCCTTATCAGTACAGATGATGCCCAGACAGCTCTCAGGGGCAGCCCTTTGAAGAAAGGTGCTATCTTCAGATAACCAGGCATGTTCCAGCTCCTAGTGCACCTCTAGGACTAACTGCAATCAAGACACATCAGATGAACTGAAGACTGAAAGAACATTTAAGTGTTGCCATGGTATTATATGCTACTCCTTTTATTTGCAGAATCACAGAATTGTTTAGGTTGGAAAATACCTTTTAAATGATGAACTCCAACCTGGCATGGCCAAGCTCCCCACTAAACAATGTCCCCAGATGTGCCACATCTACACATCTTTTAATGGGCATAGTGACTCCACCACTTCTCTGGGCAGCCTGTTCCAGTGTTTGACAACCCTTTCCCTGAAGAAATTTTTCCTAACAACCAATCTAAACCTCCTCCAGGGCAACCTGAAGCTGTTTCTTCTCGTCCTGTCACTTGTTACCTGGGAAAAAAGATAGACACTAAAGTAAATCTGTCCTTCATTTCATATGTCTTTTTCCAGAGAGGGAGACAAACCAGCCCCTAGAACTGAGACACCTGGTCTTCTTGTACCCAAGTGAAAAATCCAGTTCTGGCAATACCCCTCTGCCCAAGGAGGTACTTTCTGCCCAGCTCCTCTGCAAATGACAAGTGACACCAACCACACTGACAACACAGGAAAGAACTTGATGAACTGGTAAGTCAAGACTTAGCTGTATATGACAAGGAAAGCTATTCTCAGCTGTCTTTGCTCTAAACAGAAAAGCTGTGTCCAAGTGAAAGGCAATGACAGGTCATTTTCTGACTTGCTGGGAAAGCAGCAGTAAATGCTTCTTTGTGCAGACAAGCAGATGTGCAAGTCTGTCAAAGAAAAGAAGCAGCAAGGAGAACGAAGGAAAATGGAAGCTGTTATATAAACTCCAAGCACTAACCACAGAAGCACCTTCCTCAGTACAGTTAGAGGTCTGTGTGTTTAAAACCAGCCCAGAGAGCACTGCCAATACACAATTCCCTCTGCTCTAAAGCAATACTGGCTGTGAGGTTCAGCCAGGGAAGGCAGCTTTGATTAGAACAGCTCCAGCTTCTGAGACACATGTGAAGTTTGGAAACAGGAATGAGTTTGTTACCTTTGCCTGACATACAGAAATATATTGCTTCTATAAGAAGCAATACTTAATAATCTTGGCGGCAAGGTGCACCAAGGAGCTTAAGAAAAGTAGGGCTAAGATTCAAGAGGAAATGCTAGCTCAGCCTGAAGTATTAATTTATGCTTCAGAAAACCTGGATGCACAGCTTCTCACTGGTGCTCCTGAAAGCAGACAAGCTCTGGAGAATGCTACTCAGTTGCATCTGGAACAGAAAATAGGGAAGGACACAAGCCTAAACAGGGAGGTCTCAGCCCACCTTTGCTGGCTGCCTGCAACACACATGGGGAGGTCTTGAGGAAACATCACTATTTTATTAAATCAAAGGGACAGCATTAGATGGAAGTGACAGTGACATCTGTCCATGATCTGCCACACAGGTTACTGCAGGCCAGTCACTGCAGAAACAGGCTGCCACCACAAACCACCTGTGCAGAGGCAGCAGCAGAGGCCACCATCAGCCCATGCCCAAGGTGCTCTCATTCCTGGTGATTTCTGAACTGGGAAACAGCTGGTGTAAGAAAACCCATCCACTCACCATAAACAGTACTGCACTCCTCAAATGCACCTCAACAGTCAGAATGTTAGGTAAATATCCTGGTTATTCCTGTGCCCTTAGATGAATGTTGCTGCCAATACTTTACTGGGGGCAGAGTTTAATCAGAGTCCAGCTAGGAAAAAGTGACAGCCTGTGGGGCTGCAGGAGTAAGGCAGCACTGAGAGCACAGGCATCACTCTGACCTCCCTCCTGTGGCACCATGGAGAGCTGGCAAGTGCCACAGAGGAGCAGCACCGAGGCCAGACCAAAAAACAACAGTTAATTGCCCTCTGTGCTGCTTCCAGCACATGCTGAGAGAGTCCTGAGCAGGGGCCATAGCCACAGCTTACCGAAGGGAATGCTGAAGAATGGGCTGCATAAAGCCTTCTCAGCAGAGGCTCGTTTTCCTTGGTCACAATGAAGCATGCTGTAAGAGAAGACACCTTTATGTTCATGCATGTGACATTCCTGCACCGACACATTCCACTCAGGCTGCAAGCCAGCATAGAGGAACACCCTGTCTTTGGGGTGGTTATGGTACAAGGAGAAGAGTGGGAAGCACATCTTGCAATTTGCAGCTGAAGCACACCAGAAAGATCCCCTGAAGGTATTTTGGGTAGATGGTGGAGCAGGCTTTCCTTCTTGATGTCTCTTAGCCCCAAATACTGAGAACTGCACACTTGAAGTCTACAAGGAGCACAGCATGTTCCAGCTCCACATCCTCAGGCCATTCATCCCACATCTCAGGCATACACGCAGTCTCATTAGAGTGATCACACTCCAGGGTGCTCCCACATCTTTTCACAAATGGGATTCAAAGCAGCTAATAACCCAGAGCTTGCCTGAGGATATCCCTAACTTGGCTTTACCAGGGGCTCCCAATGCTATTTGTGCCAAGTTGTGTCTTCTTCCCTCTGTAGCCTCAGAGCACAGTCACAAGGCAGTGAAAACAACCCTCTTGGCAGACCCCTCAGGAGAATTGCAGAAGTGCCTTTGAATCTTGGCAGCAGTGGAGAGCAGCACTTTCTGCCCCCTCCCTCATTTTTTTGATAACAATTCCCAAAAGCAGCAAAGTCTGCAGTTTTCTCCAAATACAATCTCTCGGCTGCAAGTGCAAAGCACCGAAACAGCAAATGATCAACATCAAGACTGACACTCTCTATGTGCTTACTCCAAATTGTGCCAAAATCAGAGGAACTGACACATCTCTGCTAATGCTTGCACTTGTTAACAGCACAGGGGGAGGAGATGAAAGAAAAAGGAGGAGGGAAGGGAAGGTTGCGGGAAGGGAAGGTTGCGGGAAGGGAAGGTTGCGGGAAGGGAAGGTTGCGGGAAGGGAAGG